>PVHY01017155.1:0-32090 GCA_004024945.1 Uropsilus gracilis
GCAACTGCTAGGCGCAGGTGAAACGGACCTTGGGGTTTGCAATTTGGAGGCTTTTGCCTCGTGCCCCAACCCGATATCAGATTCTCCAGGATTAGGCTGTGCCTTGCCTAGGGCATATCACACAACAAGAATTCAGAGCACCTTTGATAAATGTAGCAGTTTCTCCTAAAGTTGAAAGTTCTTGTGTCTCTTACTAAGGATGAGAACATGTTAGCCTCCATTATTTATGCATTTGAGTAGGTGCAGTCAGCTTTATCTAAAGGGGCTACTTGGGCTTGTCATTCAAGTAGGTCTCAACATTAGTTATCTGTTATTACTGTGCACAAACAGTTGTGTCATTATCTCAACAGATGTTTATTAATTAGCATTTATTAATTAAATTTATTATTCAAGAAGCAAACCATGGCTCAGGGATCCAGGCACTCCATGATGGGTTCTCCAGCTCAGGTTTTCTCATGCACCTCCATTGACATTGTTAGCTTGGGCAGAACTCTCATCCGAAGGCTTGAGTGGGGAAGGAGCTGTTTCCCATGCCCTCCTGTGATCGTTTTCAGTGTTCACTTCAGTGAGAGATGGTAACCAGTGGCTACCCTCGGTTCCTAGTCATGTGAGTTTCTCCACAGGCAACTCACAGTCTGCACTGATCAGAGCAAGAATACACAACCTTCTCTTGCTTAGTCTTGGAAGTTAGATTCTGTAACTTTGTTGCATTTAACTTGACAGTAGCCAGTGTCTGGGCCTATGGGATTACACAGAGTATAAGTACCAGGTGAGCATATCAAGAAACACGTGATAAGGTGCTACTTCTGTTACCATGAATTTCCTTTTCCCTGCCAAACCTTTCTTTGACTTCAATAGCTCATGCTGGCTGTTTTTGGTGACTTGAACAATAATTTATCACTAAGTTTCCAGTCCTTACATTCTATCTAGGATGTTATTTAGCCTCCTGTGGTATAAATATTCCCTGGTCATGATATGGACTTTCTGTTGAATAAAATATATGCCTCTAACCCATGTTCTCTCTTGACCTCCATTCCAGAGTGCAGTGGACCTTTGTCACAAGGTCTTCAGATCCCATCCTTTGGGATTGTAAGGTCTCTATGGTATCTTTAGTGTCTGAAACAAAGCCTAACCCTATGTAGAAAATTACATCTTTGTAGATCAAATGAATATAGATTAATTGTAGGTTTGCACAGAGCCAGGAGAGCTGGACTGAAAGGATTAGCACCATCAGCTAGGATAAAGTCCAATGTCCTTGGACTGCTCTGCCTATCTGTCAGGTCTCTTCTGCCAGCACGTTCCTGCATGCACCTGTGGCATACGACATTCTAGTTTATGTCCACTGTCCTGTTCATTCTGCTCCTGGAGCATGCAACTATTTTTCCAATCATGGTACATGCCTCAGCTCTCAAGAATGGTTCTCTGGCCCCAAAACTGCATTTGAGGTCCCATCCTTTGCACTGACTCCTGCTGTCAGGGTGGTCCAATTGCATCCTATCCTCCACCTACTACCCCTTTGAACTTCGAGACCCTTGAAGCCTCCTTGGTATGTCTCCCCAGCTCTCAGCACAGAGCTTAGTGCAGAGTGGGCTCTCAATAAACATTGCCAGCTGTGTGAATTTCCTCCTGTGATAGATGGGAGACATAAGTTCAGAGAAGGGAGGCATCTGTTCAAGGAGATGACAGTGCCAGTGTCCAGATTTAGGCTTCAAGCTCACAGAAGAGTGCTCTTTGTATAGCTCTTCAGCTCCGCCTTGACAGTCACAAACAAACAAACCAAAAGACAACCGTGGATCTAGCATGCCCCCTAACTGAAGATCCCACTATTATTTTGGATGTGCATTTTAAACCAAATATCTTGAGAACCTTCAGCCCGGAATGGAATGCCAGCCTGGCATGGGGAGATGCCTCTGTGTGGAAATGTGTTTGGACAGAAATGCTTCACAGGAACATTTTTGTTTTGTTTTGTTTTTTCACTTCTTTTATTTTCTTTTATATTGCCTCCTCAAAGGTCCAAAGGCAAAACTGTTTATCTCCAGATGGCTGTATAAATACAATGCAAGTGTGCTTTTACTGAAATGGTAGTGGTCTGAAGAGGAGGCAAGGATTGGAAAATCAGAAAAAAATAAATGCCCCTCTCTTTAAAGACCTGAAGACAGGCATGCTTATTCCAATAAGTTCCCAGGTGTTTTACAGCTGACCTCTTAAAATGAAGAAAAGACAGTCTTCTCTCCCCTGTGGGCTCTGGGACCTCTTTTTGTAAGAGTGAGGGTTTAGATGCTGGTAGGACCCTTGGTCTTAGAATTTGTTTTTTGTTGTTGTTGTTGTTGTTGTTGCCTTTGTTGCCTCTGACCAAAGAACCTTCTAGTTTCTTAGACCTGCATGGGGCCCTGATATGAAGCAAGGATTTGGATATTGCCAGGATCAGACAGCTAAGATGGAATCCAGCTCTGCCTCTGATTTACAACTTGGAGCATGATTCAGACCTCTCTCAGCTTCATTTTCCTTCTTTACAAAATGGCAGTCATGGTACTTAGCTCAGAGGTTTGGTTTAAGAACGAAGCAAAGCAATGGAAGTCAAGTGCCTAGACCTGTGTCTTTGTTCACAGTACTTGTTCCCATGGAAAATCTCTATCTTTCCCTGTATTCTATATTTGAATAATTTTTATCAGATACCCATCAAATTGTCCCTGTCCCTGTGTCTTCAAGGCTACATATCCTACATCCTTCATCTGAAGTCTTCTGTTTTCATCTCCATTCCAACCCTCCTACCCTCTTCAGATCCTGAACCCCTGTGTTCTGTCCAGAGCATCATATAGGACTGTGTTTTATTGCCAACTCTGCAGCTAGAGGTATGACCTCAAGCAAACCATGTCTTCCTTAGCTCCATTTCCCTGATCTATACAGTGGGATCCTAGTATTGTAGAATCATAGGGAAATACTGGAAAAATGGATTCAAAGCCTGCCATAGGCTGGGCACAGTGGCTTGTGCCTGTAAACTTCAGCCTTTGAAGCGGCTGGGGCTAGGGATCGCAGTTCGAGTCCCGCCGGGAGCAAGTAGTGAGACCTAGTTCAGATAAATATAGCTGGACGTGGTGACATGTGCCTGTAATCCCAGCTACCTGGGAAGCTGAGGCTGGGGATTGCTTGAGTCTGTGGTACCCCAGGCAACGAGAGCATGTGGGTGCCATGGGCAAAAATAGCAAGACCTAGTCTCAAAAAAAAAAAAAAAAAAACCCTGCCATAGTGGGTACTCTTTATGTGTTTAAATCTTCTTTTAGTGGAAACTCACTATACTTCCACCACATGATCTTTCTTCCATTTCTGATCCCTCCTGGCTTTATGCAGGTCATGTCTTAGATAAAAACATCATTCTCTAATTTATTGGTCTTCAATCTGATGATGATGATAATGATGATGACAATGATGATAAAAGCTTCTCTTCATTGAACACCTGTTATGCCATGTATGTTTTCCTATTTAATCTTGCTAATGACCCTGTGGGGTGGAGGACGTTCCTACTTCATAGATTAGCACCATGAAATTTACTAAACATCAATAAGAAAATGACAAAGCTAGAATTTGAATCTTAGTGTCACTGCATCCAAAGTCCATGTCCTTCCCATGACCTTGATCTACAATGCCTTAGAGTTTATACCTATCTATTTAATCTGTTTGGTGGAAGTATTTGGATATGATTTATTTTGTTTGTGTGTTGGCACTAGCCAAATCATCTCAGTTTGACCCATGTAAAGGATAATTCCTGTAGAGGCTCTTTTGGCCTATATTCTTTTTGGTACTATAAGGAAAAAAAGAGATATAGGATGTTCTATCTTTGTCCCAGGAGGAATGGCTTAAGTTAGAAAAGGATGGTAACAACTGTTCTAGAGAAATGCCGCCATGAGACTGGGAGAAGTGGCTGTAGATCTGGCTCTGGGAAGTGTGGCTGTGGGCTAGGTTGATCACCTGTTCTTTGCCTGACCTTTAATAGGATGGATTATACCCAATGATCTGGACAGACTTCCAGCTCTGCTTTCTTTGCATGATTATTTCCTGCACCTGGAAATCAAGTGACAGAATATGTGTTTGAAATCAAAGGAACATGAGTGACCTTGTTTTCAACTACAGAATCAGAGTTGCCTTTGATAGGAGAAATCGGAGCAATGGAGACTAGTGTGTGAAACTGCTAAAGGCAGGGATCCCTTGATTTGGCTGTAGCTCTGCAAGTAGATTTTCCTTTTTATTAGATAACGTTTCTAGACTGAAGGTGAACCGTGAGAGGAGACTCCCTGGGGCAGTGTTAGAGTGCTCTGGGATCTTTCTCTGGACTTGGAATCTGGTTTTGCTGCTCCATTATCTTCTAGCCTTGAGCTGACTCAGTTCCCTTGTTTGTCAACTGAGAAGCTAACAAAACAATGACAGATCAAATAAAGCAATATCTTTAAAATATTTAGTACAATGTGTCATACATACTAAATGACACCTGAAAAGGTCATTGATATCATTATCATTTATAAAAATGGATTTCCTTTTGCACTAAGAAGCTCCCAGCTTTCACACTGTTAAAGCTTAGTTTGGATTAGCTCTGGGTGGATGCGGGGAGCATGGTAGGAAACCATCTGTATTGTGTAATATCTTAGGGTCAAAGCCTTTTTAGTTCTCTGCAATTCTGTTGATTCAGTTCAGCACAGGTGACACATATGCCTGTAGTTCAGGATGATATTGCATCCCTGTGAGTTGCACTGGGTAGGGAGATAGAAATTCTGGGAGATAGAAATTCTCTGGACTCACTTTGGCCCTGCTAAGAAGAGGAGATTGAGCAATGCAAAAGTGTGGGGAATGAATGCAGCCCATCATGAGGAACACGGTCACATTGAATGGCAGTAGAGGCTTATGGGACCATCAGGTAAAGCCTTGTTTCCTATTGCTTTTTAGGTACAGTCTGGGGATCCGGAGAAAGTTGAGGAGGTGAGAGCATGCAGATTTTAAAAAGACCACTTTTTTGGGAGGCAGTGTGATATAATGGAAGCAACGTTGGGTTCAGAGGTCAGGTTATCTTCGTTCACACTCCAACTCTGCCCCTCCTTAGTTCTGAGTTACTGCTTAAGTTAATTGAACCTTGAGTTTCTGTTCCCCCCAACACTATTGCCTAAACTTTATAGTGAACACATAGAATGAACAAGATACTGCAGGCAAAAGACCCACAGCAGAACTGGTAAATATTAAACACACAGAAAACATTACTTCTTTCTCCTGCTTTTACAGCATGAGACCAAAATCCAGTGGCACCATCTAGAACAGAACAGAGCCTTTTGGGGCCAAGCTTTGAGAAATAAGCTAGAATTGTGCCTTTGTTGGATGTTGCAGATAACGGGTTGTGATCATCCATGGTAACCATGGAAACTGGCGATTGTTCTTTTGCTCTGTCCCTTAACACCCACTAGCTGGTCCCCTGTTCTTCTGTGGGATGAATGTGACAGTGTATCCAAATAGCCTCCAGACTGGAAAGGTGAGCAAGGCATCAAATCTTAGGGTTGTCATCATCTTCTTTTTTGTAAGCCGGATGATGACCACTTGGGAACCCGAAAGCCAGATACCAACATTCCTTCTTTCATCCTTCCATTTATTGCCCAGTCTTTCTAGAACTTGAGGTCTTTTGAATTACCTTCTCCACTGCAATTTCATCTACTGAGTACAGGAACTTTTTCTTCCCCTAATGTATTCCATCAGCCTGCTAAAGATCTGTTGGATAGTCTTTAACCTCCTGAACTGACCTCTTGTTCCTACCTCTTTTCCTTCTGTGCACATATTTGCCTGTAACTCTAAAACACCATTTTCTTTGAATGCTGGGGAACCAGAAGAATGCAGACATTGGACTTAGACAAGGCTTAAATGAAAGTTTCTTCTACCATTTTTCAATAGTTAACTCTTGATTGCCCCTTTTCACAGTCAGGAACCTCTTCCTTGGAAAGCTGATAAGAAGTTTAAATAAGTAAAGTATATAGAATCTTTCATGTAGTGTTCAGCTTAAGGGCACCATTTCATTATAGGGTGCTATTTCTTATTGTTATATCATCTTTGGATGATATTAAACAAGCTCATTGTTTTCCCACTTTGTTGCATGCAGTAGTGGCTTGGAATATATATTAGTACTTTGAGGTAATGCCAGGTAAAATTCTGCTAAATAGAATTCAGCTCAGCCTTGTCAGAGATTTTGATACCAAATATTCATGCTAGTCCTCTAAGAGGTGATAATAGAATAGAACATGTCCCAAATTTTTGAAAATGGAAATTTCTTTTCTTTTCGAGACTAGGTCTCCTTGCCTATGGAACCACAGGCTCATGTTGCCCAGGGTATCACAGACTCAAGCAATCCCCAGCCTCAGCTTCCCAGGTAGCTGGGATTACAGGCACACATCACCACGTCTAGCTATATTTATTTAAACTAGGTCTTGCTACATGCTCCTGGTGGGACTACGATCCCTGACCCCGGGCGTGGTTTCCTAGGTTGCTGCTTACAGGTAGGTGCCACCATGCCCAGCCAATTTTTTTTCTTCTTAAGATGCATCTTATGATGTGGGAAAATACTTGTGCTTGCTTTGGGAGCTTTTGGATACACTTATGTGGCCAGTGCACCAAGTATGGAGAGCCATAGTCTAATGCCTACCTTCATCAATGAAACCTGGACATCATGTCCTGGGATGAAGAGAGGTGGATTCAGGCCCAGTCATTGTCCTAGTATTTAAACAACATTTCACTATTAAGTCTCTGCTTCTTCATTAGTATGCTGGAGATAATAGCTTAGGATCCTGGAGATATTTGGGAATGGTTTGGAGAGTAATTGAAGGAAATGTGGTATGTTGTCATCACTAGCAGCATTGTCTCCATCTATGTCCATTGCCATGACCTTGATATAACTTTTCATCTCCTGGGTACAGTCCTGTGTCTGCCATGGAGATACCCAAATAACCATCTGACAGTACCCCATTCAGTGCCTATTGCCAGTGGCTTACTCTTCAAGGGTGTCCTAATATTAGCATGCATATATAACTCTCCCTGTTCCTGGTGCAGAACCGGTGAAAGGTGTCCCCAATAGCCTGGTGGATAATGATTTGATCCCAGTCTCACACTGAGCCAATTAAGGTCATGTAATGTGTTCTAGGGATGGGATCAGCATGGAATAGAAGGAGTCATCTAACATGTCCTTTTTACCATCTTCCCTCCTTGGAATGCTCCCTCTGGTGACATGGAGAGCTTTCTTTAAAGACCTGCCATCAACACCTGGTTGGATGATACTATTACATTCTGCTTATAGTCACCATAGGTTCCCAGGGCAAGCTGAGTCAATAAACTGCCCTTCAGTTAAGGTTTATTTATTTATTTATTCATTCATTCATTTATTTATTTATTTATTTATTTATTTGTTTGTTTGTTTGTTTGTTTATTGAGACTAGGTCTTGCTATGTTGCCCAGGGTAGTCCTGATCCCACCATTCAAGCAATCCCCAGCCTTAGCCTCCCAGGTATCTGGAATTATAGGTCCCCTCCACCACGCCTGGCTGCTTTTTCGAGACCAGGTCTCCCTATCTTGCCTGGGGTAGTCTCAAAACCACAAACACAAGCAATCCCTGGGATTTTTGCCTCCCAGTGCTTGAATTACAGATGTACCCACCACACCTGGCTAGGTTTATTTTTTTCTGCTCAGGTCATGTCTAGTGTGTTGATAGAGAAATTGTGGAGAGACATAGTTAAAAACTTGGACTGAGTTTGAATGACTTTCCATGCAAGTCCCCTTTCCTTTGGGCTACATGGCCTTAACAAGTGGTGGCTTCCTTTTCCTAGTGTGTGAAGTATGGATGATGATGGTGTTTAGTGAGGGTTTCTGTGATGATTAAGCGGAATACTGCATGAAAATGTTTAGTTTCATTGTCAAGCACATAAGTGCTTTTATAATATTGGTGATGATGATGATGATATTCTTTACTAGAAAAGCCCTTTCAAGAAAAGCAAATCTATACAAAGTATAATAGAGAGACTCAAAATATGCTGTAGAGAAATAAAGTTAAGCTAACCATATTTAATTTGGAGGAAAGAAGGCTCATGGCAACCTAATTGCTACCCTTCCTCACTAAATAACTATCTTGAAAGTGAGGGATTAGATAAATGCATTCTACTTGACTTAACTAGCAGAAGTTGGCATCTAGAGTGAGATTCCAGGACTGTCTGGTACAATGGCATAAAAGTAAAATTATTGCTTGGTAAAGGTTAAGTTTGCTGTCTGTGGATGAATACAAAGATTGAGTGAACATTTTCAGAGATCTTATAATGAAAATTCCAAGCAAGGTGAGTGGTGGGAAAATTACCTGTCATTTAACAGATCCTGTGGCTTTTCAAGTGCTAAGGCCAGAGAAACAGAGAACATAAAAACTTAGCTGATGACAAAGAAAGAGACCAGGAGATGGAGAGATGGCCCAGAAATGAAAGTGAAGAAAAAAAATGCCCCCTACAAAATCACTGTACTGATCACAGGGCAGAGAAGTGAGATATGAGGCAAGCCAAGGATCTGAAGCCCACAATTCTGAGAAACCCCCAATTTCTAACAGTCTTTCCTCCTGCCCTCACATGGCACTGGTGCTTGTCAAACAATGTGTCCTGACTTTGACCAGTCATAGGTAGCACAGGTTCCAGAACTCGGGTTGGTGCTCGGTGAGATTAATGGATTAATGAAGTAAGATTAATGGGGAGAGATTTATGGAGCAGTCTGCCTGGCCACGCTGATATATACAGGTGCTATGGTGGCTCCCCTGGATTTCTCGTAAGATTTCTTCCCAATTGGGGACCAATCCTTGGTGACGAAAGTGAATTAATACATTTAACTAAAAAAGACCCAATGGCAATATTCCAATACTGACACCTGTTGGTAGAATGAGGAACAGCGTTTTACCATCCACTCATTCACTCAATAGATGCTTGTTGAGTGCTTGATATATTCATACACACTTACAGGACCTGGACATGCCGGGAGAGCACAAGAATAGGAGGTCTGACCCATAGTTGATGCAGATGAAATAACTATTTATTGAATACATTCATGTCCAGATAAGGCCATGGGGCATCCTCTAAGTCAGCCTAGAGGTGATTTCTCCTTGGGACCATCAATTAAATGTATAACCCAGAAATCCTGCTTGAGTCATAGCATCACATCTTGCTAATACCCAGGCTGATGAAAGTGTTGGTGTGGAGGAATTGAAGAGGCCTCTAAATGTGCATGCCTAAGGTTATCATTGCTGCCCACACCCTGGATTTAATCCATGCAGTTTCTGTACCTGTTAGAGATTATCACTGCCATTTTATAGATTACAAAACTATGATTCTCCTGAACTTAAGTATGTTTCCAAAATATAGACAGCTGTGTGGTGGAAGAGTTTGGGTATAAATCTCATTGTCGGAGTCTAATACTCAGTGTCTTTCTCCTGGACTGATCTGAACTCCATGTCCTGGGGTTCAGGAACCTGTCCTCACCCCAATACCACATCCCATTTATTTATTTATTTGCTTATATAAGAATCTAAGTTTAATTACTAAGATACATACTTGTTATTTTTTAATTTTATTTATTTTTTAAAAAAATTATTTATATATAAATTTCACATCATTGTAATCCCAGGGATTTACCCCCACCCCCACCCTCCCCACCATTCCCCCTCTTTCCCCCCTGCCTGAAGTTGTATGCTTCAGTTTGGTGCTTAGCTTGTTTCGACTTTTCCTCATGACTTTTGTTTATTTTTTCCCTATATCCCATATATTAGTGAAACCTTTTTTCTGTTTGACTTGCTTCTGCTAATATGACTTCTTCTAAGTACATCCATATTATTATAAAAATCATCCAATTTGTCATTTTTAATTGATGAGTAATATTCCATAGTGTATATATACACCACATTTTTCTTTTTATCCAGTCATCTGTTTTGGAGCACTTAGGTTGCTTCCAAGTCCTTGCATTTATAAATAATGCTGCAGTAAACACCAAGCACAGGTGTCCCTTTAAAAGAGAGAAGTGAAGTCTTGTCTTAGGAGCTGTCTCTGGTCCCCTGGATGTCAGAAAGAAGGAATCAATGGGGAGGAAACAGCTTTAAGTTTTCCACACACAGTGGCCTGATGGGGTTAGATCTATTTTCTTCATTGTAAAATGTGATTGATTCAATTCCAAATTTAACTTAAATTTGATTTTCTTCTCTGAACCTGGCATTTCCAAACCGAGAATCAATCAAACCCCAAATTATAGGCAGCGTGTGGATCAACAATGCCGGGTTATTTCCGGTCGAATTTCTCAAGCAATGCATTTTATGCCAGTCTCTGCTGGCATGAGAGGAGTTGAGCGGTAAGAGGGAGGGGGAATGAAAAGGAAATTAGATTATTAACTTTCTCCAGTTCCAGCAATCAATACATGCTGGTGAAATTCTATCCCTGCAGCATTGCTCATGCCTCGGCAAGTGAGGGAACTGAAAATTGGGGTGTGAACCAGGGTTAACTGTGATCTTAACCTTTAGGTGCTCATGTTGCCTTGAAACTCACATGTATTAAGCTATCTCGCTCTCTTCTATTTTTGCCAATTAAATATGTTTATCACACCTTGTCTCCAGTTCACTCTAAAAGAAGACGTTGCCCATTTTTCAGATGGAGATATGTTGCCTCATTAAAGAGATCCTCAATCACATAGAGACTTTGTGGCTAAACCAGCATTTGAATGTAGTCATGTCTAGCTCCAAAGACTGTGCTCTTTCTCTGACTATTTTATGTCTAGCCGGGGTCTGAATTCTGTGCTGTGGGAGGAAGTAATATATTATGAGGAGAAGATGTAAAGTCTTGCCTCAAACCTTGCTTGTGAAAGACAGATTTGGTGACCTTAGACAAGTCATGGGATTACACTCTCTCTCTGTATGTTCATATGTGAGATGGGGATAGAGGCAATGGTTTGCTGTGAGAAATAAATGTTGACTGCTTCTTTATTATTAAAACATAGTCATAAAGGACATTAGTGATTTTGTCCAAGAGCATTTCCCTTGTGCCTGGAACTGTGTAGAGAATGAGTTGATGGTAATTAAAATTGGTAGAATTATACAGGTGTCTATGTTTGTATGGATGTATATGTATGTGTGAGGATGGATGGATGGATGGATGGATGGATGGATGGATGGATGGATGGATGGATGGATGGATGGATGGATGGATGGATGGATGGATGGATGGATGAGTGGCTGGCTAGGTGGATGGGTAGATGGATGATGGATGGATGGATGGATGGATGGATGACTGGCTAGGTGGATGAATAGATGGATGATGGATGGATGGATGGGATAGATGGATGGATGGATGGATGTTAAATAGTAAGTATGGAGCCTGGATGATACTAAACTCACAACAGATAGAAGCTGGTTTTCCTGTCCCTACTTTCTAAAAAATAGTGCAGAGCCTAAATGAGGAGGGTGGTATCTATTATGGGATGCCTACTTTCTAGTTTGCTGCTGTCTACAGCCCCTCTGTCAGTGCTGATACTCAGTTTCCTGGGCCAAGAACTCTTAAGAAGTCACCTCTGTCAAGTCGCACTGTGAAGTTTCTGCCAAGGTCCAGTTACCATGGCAACTCCCTAGCCCCAGTGGCTTCTCCCTGTGCATCTGGCCTGAGTGCAGGCTTGACCTGCATGCCTTCTTCTCAGACTTCAGAGACTCTTGAGGTGATTCAGGCATTCTCTGAGTAAACGATTGCCCCAGGACACTGTTTATTTCAATTATTTTTCAATCCCCCACTTCTTCCTTCTTAAGATGCTTCCTTCATAAGCTACTCCTTGTCTTCATTTTCCACAAAGAATAATTCAGTTCCTGTCATATTCTGTATTTTGGACAAAGAAGTAAACAAGTCCTGGCTTCTGCCATCAGTGATGAGATAAATACTGATACATGGCCTAGAAATGATTATTTATTCAGGATCTATCATGTGCCATAAACAGTGATCAGTAATTGACATTAACTGTCTCATTTAGGTTTACAACTCTCAAAGGTTGTCTGTATGTCACTATATTCATATTTTCAGGTGGGAAAACTGATGGTCAATAACCTTATGTGACTCTGTCAGCAACCTTATTGGCTCTTAAACACCCTGGCTTGCTGTGAAGGCTTAGGTGACACAGAAATGCAACTAGCGTGAGTTCAGGGAGAAAATACGAGTGACTCCACTCCTGCCCCTCAAGCCTCTTCTCCTAGACCAGACAGACACTATGGATTTGTGGTGGTATTTGCCCTTGTTGATTCATTAGTGAGGAGACTATCTTGGTCCTCTCCATCTCTGCTCTAGTATGGGCCAATTCTGAGATGACCTTTGGATACCCACATCCAAATCCTCCACCTGCCCAACCACAGAACCTCTAACTTTCTTTTACTTCTTGCCCATTGAACCTTCCCAAGAATTTGTCCATCATAGACTCATCCTGGCACATTCTCCTATCATAAAAGTCTCCATAAAAATCTCTGTAGGAAACTTAACATTGCTGCTGTTCTTTGAGAGTTTTGTCCAAAGGGGTTTAGGGCAATATATTGATTTTTTAAGGAAAGATCTATGCTAAATGCCAAGCAACTTAGTGATAGCTTGCTTATGTGATTTAGTTATTAAATATTCATAGTATCAGCATTTGAAATGGCTTCTGCTGGCACTCAAATTAAAATGTGTTCCTTTTCCCTATGGTCATTTTAGGGTTAGAATTTTCCCATCCTTTGACCCTAGAACTATCTTTATAATTTATCTGCTCTTCCAGGTAATAACTTTACAAACACAGTATAAATAGCCTTTACCACAATCTATGCAGTATCTGAGAAGTGGCTATAAAGACAAGGACCCTATGCTGGAAGTAAACAACTTTTAGTTTCTGGGTTCTTACCTTGGTAGGAGTATCATGAAGATGATGAAGATGAGATCCCTGTGCTCAGGCAGCTCACTGTTTTTCTTAATGAATAACAGAGAGCCACATAAATGTTCCCAAGTGGACTGTGATGTGAGTGAGTGTGCCCTGGTACTCTACCAGTCCAGCAATGTTAGTGTCTATGCTTTGCCTGCTCTTTGGTTGGTCATCACCTGTGTCTGGCTGCTAACACTATTATCCCAGGAAGTGATGATACATTACTGAGATACTGAGATTTGAACTTGTACCAACACTGCGAGGCACTGGGACACAATGGTAGGCAAAAGACATGGTGACCACCCTCAAGGAGGTTGCCATCTGGTTACCAGACTGTGGTGCTCAAATACCCTATTTTGAGAAACACAATGAATATAGGCAGATTATCTGCTTAGAGTAAAGGGAATTTGTATTTATAATTAATCTCAAAGAGTGATGGGGAACAGGGAAACAGTGGATCGCTATACAAAAGAAATACCAGCTGTGCTACTGGTAACATGATGAAGTGTGCTGAAGGTGGGCACTGCAGGTACACAGCCCTTCCAGCAGCTGAGCCAGGTAGGAGAGAACAGCAGCAGGAGGGTGAGTGTGGGGACCCATCCTGGAGACCTGTATGCCAGATTCATGAGTGTGGGTCAAATCTTCAGGATATACAGAAGCTTAAGGAGTACAGCAGGAAACAGGGTGGGGAGATGTGCCCATACCTCCCTCATCCACAGGCAAACAGACTATAGAACAGTTGCAAGGAAGGAGGTGAAAAAGTTAAGGCCATGGATAAATAACATTGCTATTTAGGCTATAAAGAAAGAAAGGAGGACACTGGAAAATGCATCCAGGTTTCTGAGTACTTTAAAAGGGGGAGGAGGGGGTGCTTTTAATCAGTTGGGGAGCCCAGGAAGGGCGCTTGGAGAAAAAGATAATGTATCCAGTTTTGAACATGCTGTTTTTGCCATGCCCATGGGATACCCACAAAACAAGGACCAGGAGTTTCGGTCATCAGATGTGCTCTAAAGAACTGAGTGGGTAATAGAAATTTGGGAGGCAATGCTTGATACATGGCAATCAAAAACTTGCAGGTAGATGATGTGAGTTGCAAGGCCTAAAGAACAAGACACAATGGGAGTTCAGAACTCATCTACAGAATTTCCTTACCAACCCAGTGCTTTCCTTGCCAGGCAAATTCAATCTACTCAGTCTACTGCATCAATGAAATTGTCTTTAATTTTCCCAGGCAACTCTCCCCTCCCTATCCAATGCCCTTTCTACTAGCTCTAAAACCAACTTACCTTGGATTCTAATAACTGTGGGTAGCCTGCCTCTGCCTCTGTCTTATAAGATCCTGAAGAACAAGAGTTGGGTCATAAATGTGTGCTCAAAAGAAGATCCTGGTGGGTAATGGGAATCTGGGAGGCATTGCTGTAAGAATGGTAATCAAACCTTGAAAGCAAAGAACTATTCTTACTCTGTTTTGTATGTCTTACATCGCAGGTGCCCCATAAATGCTTGTGAAGTTGATTCACACTCATCAGCTTCTCATAGATTCTAAAAGAGAAATCTTTCTGGTTGATGGGCATTAGACACACACTGTGCTGTGTAATCATCACAATACTCCCATGGGCTGCTTACAATTATCCTCAGCATGCACCTAAGGAAACCCAGGTTTAGGGAATGAAGCAGGGTGCACAATAGTGAAGGGTGAAACCCAAATTTGAACCCTGGATTGTTAAGTTTCAAAGGCCATTCTTGTGCCACTGGGCTTGTGACTTCAACAGCCTGGCATCCTCTCACTTGCTTCTAAGAGAGTGGAGCATGAGATCATGGAATTGTTATCAAGAACAATCATCCTAACTGGGAGGAAGGAGAGAGCATGGCCAAGAACAAGCTTGTTTCTTTCATCTTTAATTCGAAGAATGAAGAGCTCATTTTGCTCATGAGGTGTGGGCAAAGCCCACACCTCACAAGGGGTCACTTACAAACCAGAGCTTGGGCAATATGGTTTCTTTTTCCAGCTTCCCCTATGGAACATGAGGGGAATCTGAAGCTGCAAGCTGTCCCAATGCTTCACCTCACAGAATGATGTCTTTGTGTTGTTAGGTTTGCTGAAAAGCCCCGTGAACAAGACAGCCCTAACCCTGATTGCCGTCAGCTCCTGCATCCTGGCCATGGTTTGTGGCACACAGGTATCCTGTCCGCTCACCGTGAAGGTTACTCTGCATGTACCCGAGCACTTCATTGCAGATGGTAAGAACTGCGCTTTGGAGGTGCCCCACCTCTGCTCGGCACCCTCTGCTCCTGGCTGCTTTATAGTCCTCCAGCCTTGACCCATCTCAGTCACATTACAGGAAAAAAGGAACAACCAGGCTCTTGGGAGAGGCCCTGATTTAGATTTCTAGATTGTTTGAATTGAACTAAAAATCCCCCCACCTCTTGCCAGGGACTAGGATATAGCGTGTTAAATCAATGAAGAATTCAAATGTGAATGCAGAAAAATGGAGCTACTTTCAGAGAATTGGCTGTTTTTTATCAGGCCTGTCAATTTCACCCCACTAAAGTATCCCCCACAAAATGGCATTTGTTGATTAAAAACACAACAGGGAAGATCGTATGAGCTTTGTTGGAATTTCCTAAATGTCCTGGGGAATGCTCATATCTCATTCCCTGCAAATGTACTTTGCGAGTATCTTATATCCTACCACTTACTCTTCACCCAATTAATTTGAATTAATGAGATACCAGAGTCACTAAAAATCATTTGCAAAGCATGGTCCAAGAAACTGATGAAGGTGCCTGATATCTATTGCTAAAATGCCCTCCAGAAAAGTTGTTTTACTTTATATACCTCAGCAGGACGTGATGGTGCCTTCTTCTCCAAAAGCTTATCCTCTCATGACTTTGCAATTTTTAAATGCACTGAAGGTTATTAAGAATACAATAAAGAAGACATCTTAATGATGGCAGCTGAGTGAATTATCACATGTGATTTCACCCAGATCAAACCTGGCCACATATCCAGCACCTTAGCTTCCTTAAGACCCCTCCCAAGAAAGGCCCTCCCAGTTGCAACCACACTCTGACTTCCAGCACCGTGTTAGCACCATCCTATCTTCAACATCTTCCCATTGGCTATGTTTTCAATGCCCTTGAGATCCTCTCTCAATCCTTCCTCAAGCTCCTTGTGAGTTTTCTCTCAATATCTGCATTTGTTAAACTGCAATGTTCAGACTTAGCCCTGACCCTTTCACTGTGTCCAGATTGTAGTTGAATCTGTCACCCCTTTTTGGAAACACCCATACTCTACCAGTGCATCTGGTGATTGCCCTCACTTAATTTTTCTATAGAGAGCAAGCCCTGACTTGATTTTCACTTGACCTGTTCACAGGGCGGTATTTCTCACGTCACATTCATTCAGTTGAGCTTCTGACTGAAGCACAGAACTTCTGGTTCAACTTTCTCAGGTCATATGTGCACCTAAGGCTGGCAACACTGGAGTGTGTTATGGCAGAGGGACAGTGGAGGGAGGCAGAAGGAACAAAATACATAGAAGCATCTGGGTAAATGGACTCACAGAACTTACATTTGCATATGCACTTGCAGAACCAGGGAGTGACTGGAATATGGAATGAACAGCAATGATAGGAAAACCAACAGGGAGATTTTTGACCACTTTTGAAGGCATATGACCTTACCTTTTATCTACATCAGTTACTTCTCATTGACTATAGTTAATAATGCAGACTAACCATAAAAGCCTGTCAGGTAGAATGTTAGGCCTTACAAACATTCAGACTTGAATATTTATTTCCATGCATGTAAAAGGGGTGTTCCTGGGAATCTAACTAGCTGAAGGTCATAGGGAGTAGTTTAATGACTATGAGAAGAAGCTACAGAGTAAAACAAACATGAATCAGACACTCGTTCTGTGTCTGCCACTTCTGTAGCCTGGGAGTCTGGTGTTTGTCTTACCTCTCTGAGTCTCATCTCTGTATCTATAAAATAGGAATGATAATGATACCTATCCCATAGGATTATTGTGGAACCTACACTGGAAATCTACCTTTTCAAATAGCATGCAGTGGGAAAAAAGTTGCAAAACTACACTGATATCTTGGAAGGATAGGCACAAGTGTGATCAAATAATAGGTACCCTCAGTGGACCTTATTTTGACATATGTCTTAAACTTAAAACCTTGTAACTCTCTGAGGACTTGTGTGTCTACTTGTAGCCTAGACTCTCCATGAAGGCAGGAGATGTCTTTGGAGAGAGTAAGTATATCCCTGGTGATAAGCATCCACAGTGGATGCTCAAAAAATATGATCAAGTAGGGCCTCTTTAAGGTAGAGCTATGAATGGATGAATGGACTTCTCCTATTAGATAACAGAACAGAAAGGGTTGGTTGAGTCAAGAATTAAAGAAATAGACATCAAAGAAAATTGGAAATAACCATAGAATTTATAAATTGTAGAATTGTGCTAAAGTAAACATAGTCATAAATCCAGGAAGACCTTACCCAAAATATCTCAGAGTAGAGGCACAGGAACACCTCCTTGCCATGCATGCTGTAAGGTCTTGGTTACAAATTTACCCGTTCAAGGGAGTTATGCTTGGGTTCAAATCTCAGTTATGTTGCTTCATTTCTGTAAGATGTAAAAGAGTAGACATAGCCAATAGGAAGCTCTCTGAGCCTCACATTTCTTATCTATATATAGTAACTATTTTTTTTTAAATTGAATGACATACACAACTTACCTGGTAGACTATTTAAAACATGATTGTACTCAGGAAATATTGTTTTATTCTCAAAATCCTGTTATGATTCTTAGTGATCTAGAAAGGAAGAGATATCAGAAACATAGACATGGTAGAATAAGGAGGTATAGAAAACGAAAGGAATTATCAATGAGAGTACCTATTGTCAGGAAAGAGAAGTAGGGGATCCATTACATGTCCCCCCCCCATAGAAATTACTTCCATTGGGGACATTGCCGAGGACATCAACATGTGAAAATCAGTCTTTGGGGTCTCAGTAGAAATCCTGGAAGCAGCTGATATTTGGAGTCAGGTGACTGCTGTTTGGGAATTCTAAGCAAGCAGACCTGGCCCAGGAGGATCCCAGGGCCACCCATGGGATCATACAGCTCATTCCTTCCTTCCAGCAACTCTCCAAGGCCATCTTTACTACACCCATTTGACAGATCAGGAAATGAGGATTTGAAGAGGAGAGGAAACTAGTTTTCTGTGGAGGAGATAAAGTATCTAGCAAAGAACAAAGTTTATGGAATGGGCTAGCAGAGTTCCAGCTCTGATTTCTGTATATAGTAGTGTTAACTTAAGAGAGTTAGAACAGAAAAGTTAAGAGAACAAGTGATGACGGTACCTATTTTTCTGCAGCCTTCTCTTCTAGGCATTAATGCATACACATCTATCTGTTAATACACAGTGCAAATACAGTGAAGAACGCATATGGCAACTATGAACGATTTTACATGTATTTATATGTCCTTGTCGTAATATATGCCCCCACCTAAGACTACTAAATTATGAACTAAAGTATTATAATTAGGTCTATCAGGATAAAGGTAGCCCCATGAAATAGGAGGGACCCCACTGAGATTAGATCATCCAAGGACCATGGCAGCTCTCACCTTTCTCACCTTTCCCTGTGAACCTTAAGCTACTAGGTTACCAGCCCTTTCTTAGTTCTTAGCCCAACTTGTAGGGTGATAGGTGCTGAGTATTTAAGGGGGTGAGTAATAGGTCTGGTCTTCAGGAAAGTAATGGATTCTGCCCTTGTGTAACAGCACAGTTATACTTGATGCTAACTGTCCATTATGGGGGAAAGGTCAGCACAATATAGTTCTTGTCCAGAGCCCAGATGGCATGAACAATAAATACTGACACAGCCCCTTCTTTATCTGGGTCTCCTCAAGGCCACTGGTGGCTTTTTGCCCACACACAATGAAGTGATAGGCTAGGTTTGTGTCCAGATTTAGCACTGTTTTCCAGCTGTTGAGTATAAGTCATCTGCATCTGGGTCATCTGGGCTGAAGGTCCCCAGAACTAGTGAATCATATTTTCTGGTAGTTGAGCCCAAGTATTAATATTCTTAACAAGAACTCTAGGTGATCCCTTAACAGAAGTTTGAGAGCTGCATCAATATCTTTGTAAGTGTAACTTTCCTTCCCTCTAACAGATGCAATAACTCCCTGTAATCCCTTGACACTCTGATAATGGGCTTTAGTTTCTTCCATCTTTGACTTTATCAGTGTCTTATTAATGGAGCTGCCTCATGGTACAACTCCAATGGTAGCTCCTAGCACCAACTACAATGTTAACAGTCTTCTGTGAGTTTTAAAACAAAGCTCCGTGATTACTTGGGTTTGAACTTTATCTAAATTGCCACACAGGTGGTATTATTGATCAGCAATTATCAGTTACTAGTAAAGATACAACTTAGTTGAGATGTTAGATTGTGCATCCTTTGAGACGTCCAATGTGAGTCAAGATATATTCACTCAATATTCTGATCCTAGCGTAAATCAGTAGAGGAGACATCTTTAAAAGGAATAAATTGTCTAGATTAAAAGGGTGAGATGTTTCTACTTTGGATGAGATGTTACCTACTTTCTACAGGTAACACTCTACTAGAGTTCTCAATTCTATTCTGGAAATTTTGCTTTCAGAAAGTGAATGATATATTGGAAGTCATCCAAAGGAGAATTTGCAGTCATAAGGTTGAATAAACATTTTAGATAACTAATGATGGTTCAATAAAAGAGGTAGAAAAGAATCATCTATAAAAATTTGAAGGAATTTAGACATAAAGGAACATATTACTGAACATCTCTGTTACAGATATGGCAGTGTTTCAAAACACTTCACTTGTAGTTTTTCACTCATTTCTCACAGCAGAACTTTGAGGTAGGATTTGCCATTCATATTGCATAACTATGAAAAGTAGGGCTTAGAGATGTTAAGTGACTTAGCCAGGTTAACACACAGAAGTGGAGATATGAAGACCCACATCTACCTGAACATGCAGCCCAAGACCATTTCCACAAAAATGTAAAATATTTTTGTCTTGAAACTGGATCAGGCTTTTTCTGGAAGTTGGGGACATTGTCTGCATGGTCTGGCATGGGGGTTCCTTGGAGCCTAACTCTGGGAATATCTTCACTTTCTAAGATTCAGCCTCATTATCTATAAAGTAGAGATAATAGTGGTACTTGTCTCATAGAATTCCTGTGAAGAATAAATGAAATAATGCTTATAATGCTTTTAGCTCAGCATCTGAGATACCCAGTGATGACTCAATAAATCATATAAATGTTAGTAGTTGTGATAATATTTTTTTAATATTGAAAGGGGGTCAGTGCAAGGTAATGAGTTCCCCATCGTAGAGAATTTCCTGAGAATAGGTTGTCACACTTGTATGACCCCTAGAAGTGAAGTGAAGAGCTATGTTGAGCTTGGATATTTGTTATTTTGATTCAGATCAGCCATTTTATCAGAATATAAATTTTAAAGAACTTACATTTTTAGGGCTTCTAGAACACATTTATTTATTCCTTATAAGCCCATCCTTGAGTGTCTCCCATGTTTTAGCTAGACTCATAAATGGAGTGAGACTCAGGAATGGATGAAGGTCAGGTCTCTTTCTCTCTCTCTCTCTCTCTCTCTCTCTCTCTCTCTCTCAGATGCCCATTCCATTAAAATACCTATGCCAAATGTTCATTTTTTAAGGTAGAGTTAAATGATCAGCTTCACCTCTTTTTTGAAGTTAAGGAAGTTTTCATAATTTTTCCTTTCCCTTAGGAAGCTATGAAGTCCTCAAACAGAAATGTCCCTTGGAATGGTCTAATAAGTGTCACATGGAGCTGCTTTTGAGCATAGAACTTTGTACAATGAGTCTTGGTTTACCTGTGTTTGCTTCCTCCTATGTCATGGTTTTCAACCCAGGAGAGTGAACACATATGAAGCTTTGTGTCTTTGATTAGGATTAAAGCTCATAATTAGCCTCAGTGTTAGTGAACAGTGATCTGAATGCACAGGAGGAATGTAGTCAACTCTTGGAAGGAAAATTACCCCAGTCTGAAGGGGGGCTACCCACTCACAAGCTTCCCAGCAGCTTATCTAAAAAGAATAGTTCCTTGGGCAGCCACTTCTTTGAAATCAGCTGGGTCTTTCTTTTGTTCAGTGTTGATTGCAGACTCCAACACTTATAAGCAGGTTCAGGAGTAAAAATACTCTGCAGTAAGGCCTCTACTTCTTTGTGTGCTTTTTAGACATGATGCTATTTACACAAACAGAGCATCCCACCTTGTAGCTGCTCCCCTTACACAGTTGCTTAAACATTGCTCTTCCCAAGGCTGCCTTTCCAATTGCCACAGATAGCAACCTTACCCAGCTCTGAGCCCTAACAGTTTTCTCCTACCTTCATATAAACCTTCTTTAATAAAACCCTCATACATTTTTCTTTATTTAGTAATATGCATAAACTTTATTTTTATTATTTTATTGTGTATTATATTATTTATTTTACATTGTTATCTATGACAGGGTTCTCCACCACGTAATCACCCGTGAGCCATTACCTTAGTCTTTTGTGCTCCCCCCCGCCACTCCCCTCTCATGCTCTATGCTTCAATTTTGCTAAAACTTAGTTTTAAATTTTTCTTGTCTGTTTGATTGTTTGTTTCCCTTCTGTCTCTCATATAAATGAGACCATTCAGTGTTTGTCTTTTTCTTTCTGACTTATTTTACTAGCATGATTCCTTCTAGCTCCATGCATGTTGCTGCGAATGACATGTTTGTTTATTTGTTTGTTTTGATTGATAAATAATATTCTCTCGTGCACATATACCATGTCTTTTTGTATCATTCATCTATTTTGGGACATTTATAATAAAACTCGCATACGTCTTTAAAGAAAACTCCAAATAGAAGTAATCTCTCCCCCTCCCTCTAGAAAATGGTACAGAATTTACAAACCCATAGTCTGTCTCCCATTATTGATATTGTATCCACTGGAACCACCATGGTCCTGAGAACTAACTCCCCTTCCTGACTAAATCTAGTCCCCTTCCAATCTGTTCTTAACACTGTACAGCAAATGATCTTTTAAAATGAAAAAAAATCTCAACACATTGTATCCTCCCATAAAGCTATTCAAGCACATCATATTACACTTGTTTTTAGGATAGAGCCTCTTAATGTGACCTTCCATTCCTGGAGATCACCCCAGTCAGTCTGCCTCTTCAGCCTTGCCTCACACCATTCTCTGCAGGTTGCTTCCTTAAATATCTGTGACTGTCTTCCTCACATGTTCTTTCACTGTCTTCAAACATCCTCAGTCGCTCCAAGGCAAACTCCACTTACTATCCAGTGATTGACTTCCCTTTTCACATCCCAGCCTCTGTTAAGCCTTTACTAATCATGCCCCTCAAACCTTCCTCTATTTTTTGATCACACTTATTTCAGTGTGTAACTATTCTTAGCCAGTTACTGTTGGATTACCCGACTAGGTTGTAAGTTCTCTAGGGATAGAAAACCTATTTGTTTGTTGTGCATATTATTTCAGAACCTAGGACAGTGTCTGAAACAGATTTGTACCCTCAAAAGGCACAGAGAAGTGATTTCATTATTTAGATTTAAATTTCTTCAAGGGCATGGACCACAGTACTCTCATAACCTTACCTATTCCGAAGCCTAATAGAGTTCTGACTCCATAGACATACAATAAATGATGTCTATGAAATGAATGAAGGGAGGGGGGGCAGGCGGGTAGACCTAGATGCCCCATGAAGATATATCCTGGGAATGACAGGGCCAGAAATCTGACCCTGTCTCCTCTTCGATGATTGACTTCACTCCTCAAGGTTTTTGTTCCCATACCCAAAGGTAAGAAACTCCAAATTCTGATTTCTGCCCCCAACACCAGAATGAAACAAGCTATCTTCTATTGCCCAGGAAAAAGGGGAAATATAAATTGAACTGAGATTCAGAATCCTCAGGGGGGAGGTGGCAATGAAATACCAATAAACCATATTAATATGCTGGAATCAGGAAGAATAGGTTGAACTCCAACCCAGATTTAATAACTATACGTGAGAGAGTGCAAGGAGAAGGCAAGGCTGGGTTTCAGTCAGAATTAAAATGAGATCTGTAATGAAACTGGTAATATAATTATAAACTGTGAAAACTTCTTTCTCTTCTCCCCTTTTTGTACTTAATGGGCACTTGCTCAGCAATGGCCTGGAGCTGATGCTGGGAGCTGTGTGTACCCCCTAGAGTGGAATCCCTTTTTGTTTTGTTTTCCTGGAACCTCTCCATTAGGGAAGTCTAAATCCACAAAACCAGAAGGGAAAAATGCTTCAAGCCATTTCTTCCTTAAATAGTAACTGATCCCCAGGTTCAAAGTGACAAGGGTCTTGAGGGAAAACCAACTCTGGAAGCCATGCTAAGAAGCTGAACATGTTCAAGCCTTTGAAGATAACACAACAGCCAGTTTGGTTGGGATTTTTAATGATGCTCTCTGCTAAGATGTTAGCCTGGCTTCCGACCAGGATGAATTGTTACTAATTTCCCTTCTTAACAAAAGGGATAACTGAGTTTGACGTCCAAAATTGGAGACTAATTTCTGTGTTTTGATAGCAGATTGAGTCCAAAAATATGTTCCTTGGAATGGGGGGCAGAGGATGGTTGCAAGGGGTAGGGAAATGAAATTTCCTCTCATTAATAATTCCATTCCGCTGCTGTGAGCAGAGTGCTGCTTTGACATTTAGATTGGGAGGAGAGAATGATGGGTAGGAGTCTTGATGAGATGGAACTCGAGATTATAGAGCTAGATGTTTCATCATTAGTGGCTTGGTGTTTGCAGAGCTGTGAGGGTGCAGGGTAGGGAGACAGAAGGGGCAATGGTTTAGAGGTCAGGTACACTAATGTGTGACTCGGGAGATGGGAGATCCTATCCCAGATCTGGCATTGTAGCCTTGGGTATATTCACTTCCTTCACTGACCCTCCCCCCTTTCCTCATCTGAAGCAGAGTTGATACTTCCTGCTCAAAGGAGTGTTTGCGAACTGATCGTTGTGAAGATTCTTGGCCAATCATGAGAACACACCTGATGAGATCACTGTGTGTTTCCCTTTCTGTGTGTCCTAACTGTATTATTTATATAGTATTATAATAACTGTTGTTATAACTGTAAGTAACAAGGTTGGAAAGAGATCAAAATGGATATGGCCAGGAAAGGAGATGATGCAATTTCAGGGATGTCAGTTGGTAAAGCAGCTCCCTTATTTATGTATAAAGTCTGTTTCTGTTCCTTCTTTCCCGTGGTCAGCAAATATGGCCGATCACCTTCTCTGGGGCATGCTCAGGTGGTGGAGATGCAGAGATGGATGAAGCAGCATCTCTAATCTCCCTGGGTTTGGTAGGATGATAAATTCTGAGCATAAGAGATAGGAGATGCAGTGTGGTGGGAATCCCAGAGGGCTTTGCTCTGGGTGCTATGGGGCCATGGTAGAGCAAACCAGTCCCCCTACATGATGGGTGGTGAGGTGTTCCCTGAGCCTCCCCAGCTCTCTGACTGAGGGCTGTTTGCGGGAGGTGGTGATGGGGGGTGGCGGTGTCTGCATCCCAGGGAAGGTGTGGCTACTTGGTGCTGCGTTCCTGTGGTCCTGAAATGCAGACCCCTCCTGACTGCCATGATAACAACAGTAATAACTGGCAACACTCACAAAATGTTGCCACATGCTGGCCCTTTGCTCTGTGTCTTGCAGAAGACTAACTTCTTTACTTCTCCAACCTCATGAAGCAGATCCAAGCCTCATCTCCAGTTAGCATTTAATAAAACTGCAGCTTTGGGCATTTCTGTGACCACCTCCATGCCACTGCACAGGCTGAGCAGCCTCAGAACGTGGCAGATGTAATGTTGCCCAGATCCTTAGTTCTCCAGGCTTTGTTTTTTCCCTTCTTTGTTAGGAGTAGCTGTGGAATGAAGAAGGAAATGAGACAGAAGAGATTGATAGTGATCTGTGAGGCCAGCCCACGAAAAGGGGATCCTGGGAAGCATGTCCAGGTCCAACTTTAATGAAGTTCAAAGCCCCTTATGTATCCCAGCAAGTAAATGTTACAACGATGTAATGAGGAAGTAGCAAAGCATGCATGCCATACAGCAGGGAGAATGCAGGGATGCATGTTAACAGGAGAATTTACCTGTGGGGCAACAGTCATCACTAATAGGTCCTATGTCTCTTAGGACATTCCAAAGAGGTTAGGAAGCTGGGTTACAGGTGAGAGACGTGTTGTTGCTCACCCTCTAGTGTGCCAGAGGGGGCTAAAGAGATAGAAGGTGTTCATCTTATCTGACGCTCCATCTCTCTACCTGCTTCTGCATTCCACATTTCTTAACTATGATAAAGAAATAAGAGCGAATATAAAATTGCTCCCTGCCCGAACAGTCTAAAATTAGAGTAAGAATGACTGGGGTGCTGCACACCCCCTTTACTCATGCCTGACCTTTGCAGTCTTTGTGTAACAGTCCCATAGTGCCCCTCACCCTCCCTCCAGCTTCTTATCCCTCTTTGGTTGGATCTCTGGCTAGGAAACTCTGGGAGCAAGGACCTGGGAGCAGAGACAGCTGAGCAAACCTTCCATAGCCCACAGTTGCCATTTGAAGAAAGCTTAGAAGGATCACAGCCAAACTTCCATAGGGGCTGAGGCTCCCAGAATGGCAGAAAGAAACAGGAAGCCTCTCGTCTCTGGCTCCCAGTTTCTGCTGCCCAGGGACCTGGGCTATGTGAATGCCAGCAAGAGTAGGGGTGGGGGAGCGTGCATCCAATTCAGAGGGGAAATCATGCAATGGGGGGGGGGAAGTAATTAAATATAGCCTCTCTGCTTGCTTTCCTGTTCCTTGAGCCCCCGTGCCCAGCAGAGTCTGCTCTTTGGCTTTCCTTACCGGCTGCCCCTCCAGATTAACAGATTAACTAAGCCAAATATCTGTTCAGCTGCACAACCTTGGGGTGGGGGGGCAGCTGCTCTCCACTTTCTGAACTTTGTGTCTGGGTATCTCACCCTCAGCTGGAGCCAGCTCCAGTGCCTGAATCTTCTGCTTCCATGCTTACCCCTGACTCCCATTTGGGTTGTATCCATGAATTTGTACAGTTCAGACTTCCAGTTGATTCTTAACTCACATGCCAGCACTGATTCAGCATGGTGAGAGCATGAGGTGGGACAAGGAATTTGCAGTCTAGGATCAGAAAGCCTCACATTGATACGGGGTGACTTGGCTGGGTCAGCATCCAGGACCTCTGGCAGTGATGTAATTGAAAATTGTATTGGGGGCCAGGCATGGTGACGCATGGTGACGCAGCCTAGGAAGCCACGGCCAGGGCCTGGGGTCATGGTTCGAATCTTGCTGGGGGCACGTAGCGAGACCTAGTCCCAAAAGAATAGCAGGGCATGGTGACATGTGCCTGTAATCCCAGCTACCTGGGAAGCTGAGGCTGGGGATTGCTTGAGTCCGTGGTACCCCAGGCAATGTGAGCCTGTGGTTCCATGGGCAAACATAGTGAGACCTAGTCTCAAAAAAAAAAAAAAAATTGTATTTGGCACCATACTGTCCCTGTGGACAGAGTCTGAAAGACCTCCAAGAAGAAATGAGAAGTGTGAAAAGGGCACATAAAAAAAAAAGAGAAGAGAAATGTGTGAGAGATATGAGAATGGTGGACTAATAAGGAGCCCGAGTGACCAAGCTGGGTGCAAGTCTCTTAGAAGAGTGAGCTGGTGGTGGCGAGGAGCTGTGGTGGGAGAGTGGCCAGCAGAGAGTAGCTGGTGTGGAATCAGATGCCAGAATGGCAGACTGGGGTTGACCAGGGGCTGCTGTGGGAGCCCTGGTGGTGAATGTGACCAGACGCCAAAGATGGGTCTGGTGAAGAAAATGTGTGATGCTGTAACAAGGCGACAGGGAAAGCTGGTACCTAGAGACAGTCAGGGATTTGGAAAGCTGATTTGTGCATCAGCATTTGCAGAAAAAAAATTAAAAAGTCTTGGAGAAGCTGAACAGCTCGAAACATTGGAAAGAGAAGAAGCAAAGAGAAGACCCTGGAGAAAGACTGGACTTTGCCGAGAGCCTGCCTCAGGTTTGGAGGGACAAAGGGCACCATCATAAACATGTATCTTTGAGAACTTTGGGACTAAAAATGGTGGCTGGGGTAAGATAACTGGCCACTTGTGGCATTAAGCACTTTTTGTTTACCTGCTTAATTTTCCTTGTTAATAAAACCTTGTTGTTTAAATTGCATTTGAGTGGCAACTGCTGTGCGCTGGTGAAAAGAAGCTGGTGGCAGAAGCTGCATTTTAAAAGTGCCGCTTTTTCTCTTTGACTTGTGGGTTGGAGGCTTGTGCCCCATCTGCACTCAATTTCAACATTATAACCTGCAGTCTTGCACTGTGGGTCTTAGAAGAGTCACCACACTTCTCCAAACTCGTTTCCAAAAAGAGAGGAAGTAGGCCAGGAGCTTAGTAAAATCTGATCATGCCCTCAAAGAGGTATGCATGGTATTTAAAGTGACAGGACTACCCTGAAGTAAATGAGTTGAAGAGAGACTATATCGCAGCTGGGCCCACGCTGGACAGAGCGACAGGGGTCAGCAAGGTGGCCAGGGACGTCAACTGCATGCTCCAGGGGACATGTTTGGTTGAAGTTTCAGGGAACAAGACAGGCTGCTTGAACCTTGTCCTGCTGGAGGAAACTGATGGGCAGGGGTTGTGAGAGAGCGAGTGTGCTTTCTGGAGAGGGTGGAAAGGGTAAGGACAAGAAGGATGACATTCCAGGCAAAGGGGACTTCAGGATAAGCAAAGGAGTGGCAGCAGGAGTGTCCAGAGCCCTGGGGATCACTGAGGCATGAACAAATTTAAAGGAGACTCAGGTGGGAAGAATGGTCCTCTGTTCATACTTTAAGGTCGAGGTGGTTAGGGGCCTCATGAACCAGGGGACGTATGGGTCGCTGTTGCTTTCGCACAAGACAATGTAGGATGGTCATTGTTTGTATAGAACTGCCCTGCCATCTACGCCACTGGGTGTGTCTTCTTTGTGTGCACTACACCATCCTGTTTGTGATGCCAGTTGTAGCGCAACCAGCCCAATCTGTGTAGGTTCATCATCACTTCTAGCAGTAAAAGAAGTCAGAGCCCTTGGAGGATTTTATAGGCTTTCATGCTCTCAGGGAATCAGTCACACATGCCACCATGTGAGGAGGCTGGGCCAATTGTATGGCAAACAGGCAGACCAACAAAGGCAGGCGAGTCCCCAGACTCCGAGGAATTTCCACTCTCTCTTGTGCTCTTCACATTCTCTCGTGTTTGCCTCTTCCTCCAGGATGGCATAGCCCCTTTATCTCTGCCTCCCAGGCCCAGGTGAGCTCCTTACTCATGGACACACCTGCTGGGCTAGGTATATGCAATCATGGGAGGAATGCAATACCACAGGTGCTGGTCACAGAGGCTAATGGCAAAGAGTTAAAACACTGAAAACTCATTAACCCTACAGTCGTGAACACTCAGGCTTAGGCTCAGCACCTCTGGTTCTAGAAGCTCTTGCTATGATCCAATAGTTCCTCCATGTTTTCAGCAGGACTTAATGGCTTGTTTCTGAATCTGTAAAATTGACATAATGATTAATATTATCTCCATCTGAGAAATATTTAATGAGATAATAATATCTTCTGGGTATTTAGTAGAGTATTTGGCAAACAGGAAATACTTGGTCAAGTTAGGTTTCCCATGAAATGGTTCTGAATTTGTCTTTTTCACAGCCATCACTTTTGCAAGTGTATAGTCAATGTCTCGGTTGGTTCAGAGTCTGGACTAGGAAACCAAACTTCCTGGGCTAACTCTGTCTCTGCTGCCTGTGCCTTGTTTGGCCAGTCATTTCATCTCTAAGCCACTCCTTGCTCATGTGGGGGAGGGGATAGATAATAGTGACCATGGCAAAGATCAACTGGGGGATACAGATGAAACACCTCACAAGTTAATAGTTCCTAACCAGTACTCACTGAGCCCCATGAGGGCAGAGAATGGCATTGCCTTGATCTTATGAAATCCTCAGTCAGTGTTCAACAAAGACTTGTAAACCAACTGACCACAAGTGGAGAAGGTGGAAATGCTGAAGGCAAGGAACCTAATACAGGCTATTCCAGTTAATCTGCAGGGACTGTAGGAGCAAGAATTTTCAACATGAGGATAAAGAATGTTCAGATAGAGCCATGATCAAGGAAATTTGGCAAGCAGTTGAGGGGAGGAGCCATGGACAGGCTGATGGCAAAGGCCCCTGACATCTGCCTCCTAGAATCCAAGAGACCGATGAACCAGACAACAAAGTAAAATTGCCTTTTGTCAAGTTGTGAAGGATACCAGGCTGCAGGGGACATGAACACCAACACCAGAATCTACAGGTTTCTAGCTCTCCTTCCCATGATGCATCTTCATCTTCTGAAACCTGGGGATGTTAATGCCCCAGGATGAGAGTATGAGTGGGATTAGATGGTGAAGTATAAGAGCCTGACACTGGCTCACCCTCTCAAGGACTGGCTGTGATTACATTCTGCTCAGGCACCAGCTTTCCAATGTGAGATCAAGATATTGTTGCCCCCCTCTTGGCTATATTCACAGAAAAAAAAAAAAGAAAAATGCAAGCAACTTTGAAGAACACAAAGTATTAGGACCTTTACACATCCCACCTGGATGAAAATTATTAGTAAGAGATGTCACTGTGCTCTGTGAGCAAAATTAATTCACCAGTTCTCCAAGGACTGCTCTCCTGAAGACTTGAATTGTTCCAGCAACATCTCAGGTACTGTCTCACTGCCGGATTGGGGTCAGGGTGAAAGATGGAGGGAGGGATCCTTTCCCAGGGCTCATACAGGTGCTGACATGACCTGTGAGTGTGAAGGCTCCAGGGTGGCTGTCCCTGAAACAGACTTACCTGCCACCCCCACGTGCTGGGCAGGAAACCCGCAGCAAAAACTGAAGAGAGACCCAGGGGCCTATGGCTGGAACTATGTCACATCTGAAATATGGGATCAATTAACTATGGTAGCCTCGGCCATCTCGAGAGGGAGAACGTGGGTGCAGGGTAAGGGCACATGTGGGTATGCTGCAGAGAAGTGAGCTTGGCAACTTCCCAGATTATGAGCCATCAGAGCCAGAAAGTATTTTCAGCCTTATCCTCCTTGGCTCAACCCCATGCCATTGGCTCTTTGGCCAAATGAAATGTCTACTTCCTGCAGACAAGGGCTTTGTCTTTGTTTCTTCATCCATATCTCTTTTCTTTTGCCTGAATCCTCTTTTGCCTCCATTCCTCTGAGCTGTTGCCTTTTGGTGCTTCACACATGGCCACTTGGATCACTGCAGAGGAGACGGGGACCCCCCCCCATTCTGTACAGCCACCATTGCCTGTTCCATGCTCTCTGCAGCCCTGATGATACCTGAGGTAGCAGCCCCTCCAGTTACCTCCCATCTGAACCTGTATTGCCTCCAGGCAGGGACTTCCTGCTACTTTCAGAGTCTCCTAATCACATCATGGAGTTCAAGATGGAGAGGGACCACGGTCTGTGTAGACCAGTTCTCCATTCTAGACATTGATGTTATGGTCACTTTGGTTATGATTCCTTTGCCATGTTACTGTGAAATTCCAAATCAAGTCATGTGATCAGACAGGGAATCAGGCTCTTTCAAATCAAATGTGAGCCCAGGAAGCATGAGCTTCTTGTTGCCAAACTGGAGCCGGAAGATAATGGAAGATGGGGGACATAGTCCTGACTGACGGAGGTCTCAGAAGATCCCCAGAGGAAGTCAAGGGGGAGTGAGACATTTCAATTAGGGACAGATGGGGTCTGAATGGATTCATTGTCCACATGGCAGAATTTGTTTGGAGACGGGTTTGTACAGAAGGGAAGGTCTCAGCTTCACCCCTCTCCCTCAGGGACCTGTTGTTCCAGCCCAGCAACACCCAGTCACACTCCTCCTCCCCACTGTCAGTCCTCCCATAAGATCCACCTATGCCACAGGCACCTATGGGTAGCATCTTGGATGCTCCAAACACCGTGTGAGGACAGCAAGGTGGCTTTAGCATGCTTCCATCACTTTTTCATTCTCTATCCTTATGTCCTACCAGGATCAATCACTATTATGCCCTAATCGATGTTCTATTCGATAATTATAAATATGGCCATATCTGTTGGCATCATCAGGTGCCCCTGACATGCTGGCAGGATATTTGTTCTGGCTAATGATTTACCCACAGCGTCTTGCATGCATTTTACTGAAACAGTACTTAAGTCTTCTGAAGCAGTTTAGATGCTGTCCTGCAAAAGACAGACCCACATCCTGCCTTCATAATGCTTTCATTCTCAGCAGGAGACAGACATGGAAGCAAATTAGCAGATAATGAAATCTACCACCTTGGCAATCAGATAAGTGAAAACTGCTGTGAAAATAGTCAAGTCATGAAACAGAGAAGAATCGGGGCACCCCGCTCATTGTATGATGCTCGGGGAAGACTTCCCTGATTAGGGGGTTAATTTCAAGTGAGGTTAAAGGGTGAGGAGAAGACACTGTCTTCCAGCCAGGGAAGATGCCAGGGAGATGGCAGAGTTAAAACCACTTTAAATTACAGAGGAATAGAAAAGATGTACCTGCTGAGGGAGACTGGGTGGCATCATTTGGAAGTAAGCAGGAGCCTCTCTTCTGTGGAGGAGGTGTTCTTGCCACCTCTCCATGAACACGGAACTTGAGACTCAGCAGAGGAGGCTCTTCTGAGCCCTCCTCTTGAAGGAGCACTTTCAGTCTGACCGAATATGATGAATTTGCCTTAATTTGGACCACACGCTTCCACCTCCCATCAGTTAACAGGGAAAGTGTCAGTACCCAAGCTCTGGTCCCTTGGTCCCGTGTCTCCCCTCCTTCCTCTCTCTCCTTGCCTGCAACTCACCTCCTGTGCCTTTCTGGTCCCCTGTATAGTTTTGGCTCTTTTCTCTATGCCTGTCTGCATGGCCACCTGAGAACCCAAAGCAGGCAAACTTCTCTCAGACTTGCCTATCAGCTCTGTCTCAGAGACAGCCCCCTGCCCACCCTCCTCCCA
>PVHY01017156.1:0-32111 GCA_004024945.1 Uropsilus gracilis
ACTGCACTGAGAGTCTTACATTGGTTTGGTATTTTGGTTGAGAAGGCTGGGGATGGTGGTAAGAACCCACGAGTGGAAAGTTTAAACTGTGTTTTAAAGTTTTTCTTTCCTGCAGTTTTTGGAGCTGAAAGCAGAGAGCAGTTGGCTGGCTTTTGCATATCAATGGTAAAGGTGATCAGTGAAAATGCTAATGAAGAGTATGTAGCCTGCTTTGTAGAGAGTAGCAGGCAAATAAGAGTATCCAATTAAGGTTAAAGGTAATTGCAAAGGAACTGCTTGTAGCCTGCTTCTGAGAGAGAAGCAAGCAGATAGCTGTATAAACAGTTAAATAAAGACAGAAAGTCTCTTTTACCCAGTTTCAGAACTAAAAAGACACTTCTCCAAAGAGGAAATACAAATGGCCAACAGGTACATGAAAAAATTTTCAAAGTCACTAGCAATCAGGAAAATTCAAATCAAAACCACAATGAGATACCACCTTACACCAGTAAGAATGGCCCACATCCAAAGAATGGGCAGCAAGTGCTGGCGTGGATGTGGAGAGAAAGGAACACTCCTATACTATTGGTGGGAATGTAAACTGGTCTAGCCACTGTGGAAAACTATGTGGAGGACCCTCAAATGAATGAAAATGGAACAACCATTTGACCCAGCAATTGCTGTCTGAGAATCTACCCAAAGGAGACCTCAATACTTATACAAAAGGACGTATACATGTATTCACATGTTTATTGCAGCACTATTTATAATTGCAAGGACATGGAAACAACCCAAATGTCCCAAAACAGATGAATGGATGCAAAAGATGTGGTATATATACACAATGGAATATTACTCATCAATTAAATATGACAAATTTGATATATTTGAGAGAGCCTCCCAGTACCCCTCCCCACAGCTGGAATCTTCAGATACCTCAAGGTGAGCAACATACCCCAGCTACCAGTGCCACACGTGAAGACAGAATTTTACTAAATCTTTTCCTCAGGACACAATTCAAGACAACACTACTCAGCCTTCTAATGCCTCCTAAAAAATGGCCAGAACAGCAGCCCCACACCCTCTTGAGCTAAGAAAACTTGAAAGACCAAGCGTGGCAACACCACTCAACTAGTCCATGCCTCCAAACAAACCAGGCCACAGCTGGAGCCTTGTGGTTGATGTGTCCTGCATCAGGCATGCTTCTTAGGGGACCCCCTAAGAAGGGTATCCCATGTTTCCTGCTACCCCTGCCAACAGAAAGGGCACAGCTAAAGCCTCATGGTGCTGGGCCCTACCGTTCATCAGAGACCCCAAGCAGTCTGCCACCAGAAACCACAGGAACACCTGCCCCCATTCAGAAGCAATAGGGGCCCAGACAGTGGACAGAATCACCTACAACATAGTAAGAGCACTGTGGTGTCTCACCTGCCAGCAGCAGCTCTCTGGTTGACAGGTGTCACAGGGATCCCTACCCCTGAACCTGGCCAGTGGCAGCAGTGGCCCAGGTAGCAGGCAGAGCCATCCATACCAAGATAAGAGCACTGGGATAATCTGCCTGCTAGCAGCAGTGAGACAATGGTTGTGACAGGAACCTCCACCACCCCAGACCAATAATATGTGGGAGACAAGGGGAAAACAGCAGGAGCACCTGCGTAGCAGCCCATACTCCAGGCAGGTCTGCCCACGCCCTGGCAAAAGTGCACAGAATCACACCAGCAGGCATCAGTAGCCACATGGTCTAACACCTAGAACAAACTTGAAAACAAGAAATAGAAGAAAGAAAAACACAAGTGTTCAAGCAAGCTGCCTGGGAATGATACACCATAGAAAGAAAATCAACTTTCAGAAACTAATGATGCTGACATGAAAAAACAGAGAAACTAAAATATTCCGGAAAAGGCCACAAAATATACAATAGCTGAAGAAGGAAAAATCAGTATTCTCAAAGATACTCAAAAATCAGTATTCAAAATGAACCAAAAAAGGGAAAAAAGAGGAACAAAGGAAAAAGAATGAAGAAAGAAATTGAGAATTATCTGACACCACAAGGAAAGGGAATACAAGTCATAGGAAATCTCAGGTGGATTCTATTGTTACTTTCAATCTATTGACTTTTACTTCATAATTTTTATTTCTTTTTGATTCTACCATCCACTTCCCCCCCCCCCCTTAAAGTGATAATAAAGAGGAAGAATATTCTGTTATCTCATTTATGGTTACAGGAAAGGAAATCTGCATCAGTTTCTCATGCTTTGGCTTCTTTCTTTCAGGCTTTGGGCCAGGAAGACTTTACTATGGACCAATTCAATGCTGACATCTTGTTACCATATAGGTTGACCTCAGTTATGTTGAGCATTTTTTCATGTCGATTGGCCATTTGCATTTCTTCTTTCAAGAAGTGTCTTTTTAGTTCTAGTCCCCCCCCCCTTTTTTTTTTAGACTAGGTCTTGCTATTTTTGCCCGGTGTATCACAGACTCAAGCAATCCTCAGCCTCAGCTTCCCAAGTAGTTAGGATTACAGATGTGCGTCACCATGCCCAGCTGTATTTTTTTGGAACTAGGTTTCGCTATGTGCCCCCGGAGGCACTCAAACTGCCATTGCTGGATCCAGCGGCGGCTTCCTAGGCTGCAGCTTACAGGCATGCGCCAACAAGCTCGGTCTTCTAGTCCCCATTTTTTGAGTGGGTTTTTTGTCTTAAGTTTTGTGAGTTCTTTGTGAATCTTTGTTATCAGACCCTTGTTACTTGTATCGAGGGCAAACATTTTCTCCTTTTAGGCTGTTTTTTGTTTGTTTTGGTTATTGTCTCTTGTTGTATATAAAAGCTTTTTAATTTCATGTAGTCCCAGCTGTTTGTTTTCCTTAAGTGTTTTTTAGCATTTGCAGCTGTAGGATTGTTTTCAGATGCTTGAGCTTGAGGCTACACAGGGCTGGGTGGTCTTGTCTTCTGCCCTGCAGTTGCACCCTGCTTTTTTCATACCTGTGCCCCTATGGCCAGGAGAGGACCCAGTCTCACTTTTGGGGACCTTCACACTAAGAGTCCTTGCGTACACTTGTCATGGTGGGGGCAGGGAGGTGCTGTTTTTCTGTTGTGACAAATGGATCCTGAGGTTACTGACCCAGTCATCAGATAAGAATCTCAAGCCCTGAGTCTCCTTCTGTGCAGAACTACTTTACCTATGGGGAAGGTTTATTGATCATCACTCAGAGATACTAAGTTTGGGGAATATTTAATATTTCTTGAATGATCTGCTGCAATGAGATTATGGAATTTACTACTGCATAGTGTGACTGATTAGTGACAATTCACTGTTTGAAGGGAAAAAACTCCCTTTCTGATAGCTCCTTTTCTTCTTACTAAAGCGGAGAAATGCTCACAGGGAAAAGGGACTGAGGTCAGACATAGCCAGGTTGTTCCCCAGCACATACACCAGATCATAATGACATGAAGGGATAAATTCTTGTCTTCAAGTAGTCCTTGTTCAAGTGTTACACTTGGGAGATGAGTGGAGAAACCAGCAGATAATACTGTATGATTCTCATCTTTGCTTCTGTGCACCTGTTTGGATATAAAAACCCCTCTTTCCTGAAGGTTGGGACTATTCTCTCCCCTGATGTGGTGCTGGAGGTGGGGGGAGTGGGGGGGGACAATCCTGGCCAGTTAATAGGCTCATCGTTAATTATACCTGAGACTCAGGCCTTTTATCTAGGGGGTACCTTACAATACTTACTACCATTCTAACCCCCTTTCCAAAATCTTAATTCAGAATCTAACCTGAGTGCTATGACTAGCATTTTGGGCCTCTGCAACTATTCAACTGGTATTTTTAAGCCTAGAGATATTAAGTTGATCTCACGATGTAGTAGCCATGTCCTTTTGCTACTTTATAGGGACTGAAACCTCCCGTGCCAAGTCCTTAAGCTCTGCTGCCCTGCTCATCTTTCCAGTGCCACAGCTCAGCTGAGTCAGTTCCTCCGTGCTTCCTCAGAAGCAGGAAGACAACTTATTCTTTCCCACTGGCCTCAGCTCAGGCCAGGTCAGTTCTAGTCCCTCTGCATGTTGCATAGAACCCAGAACCATGGAAAGAATCCTGTGATCTGACATGACTAGAGTTGTTTATAGTTGAGTGTGATTTTTCCAAAGTCCGGAGTGAATTAAGTTGAATGGGAGCCATGAGGCAGGAAACAAACACATTTCTTTAAGATGGATTTTAAACACTGCACTTCTTCCGACCCAAGTGCTCTGTTTTCGAAAGATTACAAAAACAAACAAAGCAACAACAACAACAACAACAACAACAAAACAACCAGGAGACAGAAGGATGTTGTTCATTATTTTTAATGATTTTGAGCTATAAACCGGTTTGACCACAGCATTAAGAACAAGCCAAAAAATTTTTTTTTCATAACTAAGAAACAGCACTGAGAGCAACAATACCTTTCTTTAAAAGTATTGCAGTTACAGACCTTAGGTCTAAGGGTGACATTATCATCGCTCAGTTATAAGAGGCAGATACACAATAGCTGGAAAATCTTCCATATGTAACTAGGAGTGAAAAGTGAGCACAAATTGCTGTTAAAAAAAAACTTTAATGATTTCTGGCTATCATAGTTTACATGAACATTTATCAAAAAGTTCAAATACAGTTATAATTTCTCAGTTAAGACTGCTTTGTAATAAAAATTAAATGAACTAAATGGTGTGAATAGTATGGTAAAGATTTTAAGATAGGTTTAAACAAGACAAGTATACAATTAGTGTGGTCTTTCAAAGCATGAAATGAAAAATAGTAACATACTAACAAGCATATTAAAGTGAACCAGAATTATTAGTGGTAATTTAAGCCTCAATTATTTCTGTAGAAAAGAAGTAATGATGTAGTATAAATTGTAGTACCTCTGAATCTAGAAATCCTGATATTCTTTCTCAACAATTCTCCCAAGATTGAACATGGACAAATGGGGGTGTTGTTTCTGATAGTTGTGAGCCTTATTTCCTAATGCTAATTTAGGAGGAAGCCTCTTCAACTTCACTGGAAGGAACATTGGGGATGGTTGGGAAAACACATAAGCCAAAGATCTTTCCATAGGCCTTCCAATAAAAGGAGGCTTGACTTTTAATCCATTTAGTATTAAGAGATGCACCAGTAGAAGTATTTTCAGCTTTAGTCAACTGTTTTCTGGAGGACAGGAAAATGTTACATCAGAGCAAAAACAACGCAAGGACTTTATTAGATAAAATCCTCTAGTGAAAGAGTGAACTTGAAATGCTGACTAATGGGCAAAATCTCAATGACTATCTTCTTTATGGACAATGCTGAATAGAATGTCCACATTCAGACTGAATAAAGCTTTTTTTTTAAAATAAATGTATACTTCTCTCTTCTTTCAAAATATTAGAATATTCAAAGGTAAATTCATAGGTCACAATATGACACTAAAAAACTCAGCTGGAAGTAGATACTGTGTAGGAGGCATGACATAAAGTGCAACTGAAAATGGTGAAAGAGTTCTTACTTTTTGTGTCAAGGTTGCTTAAGACACCGAAAGAAATGATAGAAGATGCTTCATTTGACCAGTTGATGGTCAATTCTCTTCTAATGATAGATAATCTGACACATAACATTATTTTCAAGGAATGGAGTCCTCTCTTTAAATTTCCTGAGGTATTCTTTCCCTTAATAACTACTGTGAGTTCACTGTTCCACAGCTACAACTTACAAAACAATGCAAAGAGAGTTGGGACAGAGATGGTATTAATGCCTCTGTACTGAACAAATTTCTTGGCTGCAGGTCAGTTTACTTAATCTGACATACATTTTGCAATTTTAACAAAAATGTGCACTTTTCACTAGGGGTCAGACATCATTATTTTATAAGAAATGATTATCTTTTCATAGAGCAAGTTGAAAAATCAACATTTTTTTCTCACTAGTCCAACTACTGTTAAGAAGCATCTAGTGGCAACCAAAAAACTGGGATTTTTAAAAAAGCTTTCACAGCAAAATTGCAACTCTGAACTTCTATACATATGCTGGTCATAAACTGTGACTTGTTTATTCAGACTTCTTTCCCTAATGTTATAATATTAATATTTAATAGGAAAATAAACTACATAGACTTTGATGCATCCATTTGCAAATTTCCTTACAAAAGAGGACAAAGCACATAGGCATCCACAAATTCTATGCCATTTCTGTTAAAATTGATATCATCTATACATTATATTACAATATTAACAATTTGTTCTACCCATTGGGTAGGATATGTGCATAATATATTCAGGTTATATACAGCACCTTACACGTAAAAACATAAGAAAAGACAGACAACTGGGAAAGCACCGTTGTGAGTGAGGCACAACAAAGGTAGGACCTTGGCCTGGAGGATGAGCTTCCTTCCTCGGTCTGCTGACACCAGACAGGAGATGCCAGGATTACTTAAAAACCACTAACATGCAAAGCTCTGGAAATGAATTTGAGTCTATGTCATATACATGGTAGAGTACAGACAATCCCTGTAGACATGGATCCCCTGCTACACTATGCAGAAACCAGAACACATCTCTGAAGGGGAAGGGGAGGGAAGGAAAGCAAGCTCAAGCATAACAGCTTCCAGACACAGCACCTGGAAAGCAGGGTGGTAGCAGCATGCATCTAACACTGACCTAATGATGAACTTGAACTATGCAAACGATGTAGCCCTTTGGGTATTAAAGTAACTTAAGTTGAAATCCTGATTCCTACACAACAGAAGTCAGAAGTCACTCTCCTTCCACTGACCTGCTGCTCATCTCCACTGGATCCGGCTGCAGATCCAGTGATTGAGAAGAGGGGGAGGCCACCACCTGGGGCCTGGGGGGAAAGCCAGGTGTGACTTTGGTATATCACTGTTAGATACCGCATTACTCATACCAGGGGGAGACATGCCCATTTTATCACCTGATCACGTTGTCTGATCTGAATTGGCCAAGACCTGGTCATCCAGGTGGGTAGGTAGAATGGGCAGTGAGCTTGGGAAGTGGTCACCTGGCAAAGGGCTGGCACAAACCACTGGTGTGCGTTCAGTTTCAGTCATGTAGACAAAGATCAAGAAGTTAACAAAAAACAGGTATCCTTCCCAGTTTTTTCTTCATCATACACTGCTGAGTTTTGGAAATTTTAAGGAAAACCAATGATACCAATTAACATAGAACTGTGGCCACTGAGCAGTGAGCAAAAGGAGCCTCACAAGCATGGATACAGGGATAGGGATAGACAGGAGGGCACCACTGTTGGCTTGGAGCAGCCAGTGCTTTGGAGGGCCAGGTGGTAGGGGTGCATCTCTGTGCTGTGGGAAGTATCAAGGCTGAGTGAGGATGGCTCTGAAGAGCACCGTGCCTGGGCTTGTCCTACAGAACCCATGCCTACCAGGTGACAACTGCTGGTCTGACAGGAAGATGAGATTTTGATCTTCTAGGTCAGAGAACTTGCCTTTTGGGTCCTTCTCATTCTTAGGAAGATGAAATAATGGTAAGGTGTGCTCATGGCCTCCCAATGGATTTACTGTGGGTCCCGTTTCCACTCCTATAACTAAGACCAGTGGATATATGTCTAACTCTCATTAATCCATTTTCTTTGTGTAGGTATGGTGGGGATGGACAGAGGGAGCTTTAACACGAAGTCTGGGTCAGAGACATGAAGAATAGTGCATCTTTTTTGAATGTGTACTTTTTTTACAAAAATATTTTTTGTATTAAGGACTGCTTTGGTATTTGGATCTGCCTTCAGTTCCTACCCCTTGAAGTCCCTAGAACAAAGACAAAAGCTCAGGAGTATTAGTTTGTGTACTTCAATGTGACTAAGGAATCCATGAGTTTCTGATCAGAGCTGTTTTTTGAGGCAAGTAGAAAAGTAAAGATTGTAAAACCATTTTGAGCTAGTTAGACTCTGGTTAGGGCTTTCTGGAGCCCTTCCTGGAGGTTGGGCTCACCTGCTTTATCATAGTTGCAAGCAGCTATAAGAAGGGAGTTCTTTTGAAGACTAAAGCTACAGGACTTGATGGTGCAAGGAGGGCGAAGAGATAAGAAGTCCAAGATTGTGCCCATGTTTCTAGCTAAAGTGAAGGGTAGATGACTAGACAGGCTATAGAACAGCACCCATCATAGCTGCAAGGATAACAATAAAAGTTCCAAAAGAGATTTAGAAGGGTGGAATCTCACACTAAAGTGGAGGGATCACCTGAGCAGCAATCTGGGGTCCTGTTTTGGAACAAGTGTTCCCTGATCTTTATGGGACGAGTGGAGGCTGGCACACGCCCTGAAGTCCCCAGCTTCCTTCAGCACAGGTGCACAGACCAGGTGCCTGCGGACCTGCGGGAGACCTTTGGGAAGTGGAGGGCAGTTCTGGTCCCAAGGGCTCTGTTCTACTGTGCCTTGGTGCACACCCAGTACTGTGGTAGTTGTGAAGCATGAGTGACAGCTGTTGCCCAACTACTGTCTCCCTTTTAACAGTCTGACAAGTTCCGTGGATAGTACCAAATGAAATGGATGAACCCAATGGCAATGTCAATCCTGAAAAAAAATCAGAGAAAAGACTGATGGAGAGAAACAGCAGAGGAGAGTGGAGGGCAGCTGGCCGGGCTTACTGTCCTGCATTGTCTCTCTAGCAGTAGCCAACAGCATAGCTGCCTCACAGAGAAACCCCTGGACAAAGTGCATGCCAGCCGAGGGAGGGCGCAGCCTCCGGCCCAGTCACCACCACGACACACGAGGCCAAGCACCAAGGTTGCAATGCCCACCACCCAGAGCCACTGCCTGGATGGCACTGAACCTGGCAGCAGCTGCTCTTACAGAGTCAGATGCTTATGTCCGCAGAACAAAGTGATTTACTTTATGTAAGAACAAGTGCTTGTAATTATCAGGAATACTAAAACTATGACTAACAATATTTAAAGTTAGTTTTATAGTTGCATTTGAACTGTATGTTGTGCTTTTAGTTCTGTGCTTTCAAAGTCACTCCTGCCCTGCTTTTTACGGGTACTCTGTTCTGGCTGGTTCATGGTGACATCTGACTCCAAAAAGGCCTCATGGTCGGCAAGGGGAGGCCCCAGCAGCAGCTGGCTGCCCGCAGGGTGCTGCTGCTCTGCTCCAATTAGGAGCATAGGGCTGGGAGGGATGAGCCTGGAACCTGCCCAGCATTCAACTCTGAAGCGAGCTATCCAGGAGGAAAGACAATGGGATACTGGGATATAGATTCTAGTATTAAAAGTACCATCTTGCATTTAAATGATTTATTGCATAAATGATGTATCTGAGTATATTCCATGCTATAATGAAAAATGTCAAAATTACTGAAGTTGGGCTGTGGGCAGCATTTATGTATGTTGGTCTAGGTAGGCTGCACCACCAAATAGCTTTCCTTGCATGATTGTGGGGAACATTCAGAGTATTCCTCAGGCCTAATAATCATCCACAGGTGAAAAGACATACAAAACATAGAGCCTCACTTAGAATAGGGCCCTCATACATAAACACTTAGATAGTGCAACTTTTAGAAACAGATCACCACAGCACAAAGTAACTCCTTGCATTCATCTAACAGCTCCACTTTATACCTTGGCACACAAACAGGAATTTTGAAACATATTTTTAAAATAAAATAAAAGTTCTACCCATGGGTAGGGGGAGCAAACTGGCCTCTTCTGCCCCATGATAATATAAAATAACTTCTTTCTTCATTCAATAATTATAAAATGGGCCATTCTGGCCCTATCTCTGCAAAGTCTCCTTTCATAATTTAGTCAAATACCTTTGTAGGTTTTATTTCATGATATTTTAAAAGTATCCCTTTTTCAACATTCCCATGCTTGCCATCTGCCAGAGCTACCCCTGTCCTAATGGTGGCTCCAAGGTAACACTTTTTGCAGTCAGACCAGATGAGTTTGTCTTATTTCACTCTAGTTTGCATGCAATTCCCCTGCAAGGAATCAGAAACAGACCATGTTTGCACATTTGGTTTTACTTGGCTACAGCACGTGAAACTGAGCAATACCAGGAGGAGCAGAGGGAGTGGGTCTTCCTCCCTCCTTCTCTCCACTCTAATAAACACTGCAAGTCAGACAAGGTTTCCGGGCTTCCTGTCTTTGCCCTGGAGGGGACCCACAGGGTCCCCAGGGCTGTCCTGCTGAGGTGGCATTCTGTTCCCCCTGTGTGCATGGCCATGCTGGTGATGGAAGAAAGAAGAGCCCAAGTGGTGGCCCATCACCTCACTGTATGTTGGGGGTGGCCCCTCCATCCTCCCATTACTGCTGCAGGTGCTGGCACTGATGCCCGAGTTGCTACTAGGCGGGCATGGACCCCCGCTGTACACAGAAATGTCTATCAAGTCACTGTCAAATATGGTTCGGTTGGGAGGGGCCCTCACAGACTCTCGGTTGAGTTCCATCTGCTGTTCAGGGTCCCGGAGCTGGAGGGTGCAGGGCCCCTGGTAAGGAGGTGGCTCCTCCCCATCAGATAGGGAAATGGTGGGAGGAAGGTCAATCTCATGCTGCACATAGGGGTAGGTGGGCTGGAAGCGGCTGAATCGATCCCGCTGCATAAAGGCCTGGGCAGCCAGCCTGTCCCTGGACCGAGGGGCATACATGGTCTGCAGAGAGAGGAAGAAAGACTTGAAGTCACTCTTGGCATAGTAATGACCACAAACATAGAGCATCAAAGAATTTTCTCACTGTCTGAAAACTGTTCTCTGGCAAAGCAGGAGAAGAAAATCTACTTTTTTATTCCTTGTGACCTCTGTGATTCACTTTGCCAGGATGGGCCAAGCATGGAGAACTGTGTTCTCCATGAAATTCTGGGTTCCATAGGAGTTACTGTGTGTGCTATCACTGAACAGTTTTCCAGTGGAACAGGAGTAATTTCCAGAGTGCAGTTGGCAGTGACAGTAGAGAAGGATTTGCAGAGACCTTGTCCAGGCCTAGCTCCATTATCTGTAAGCGGAGGGTTGATGACTGCCCTCACCAGTTCAGCCAGGAACTTCATTAGGAGAATGGGGAGTAGCCCAGAGTCTTCACTGTAAATAGAAGTTACAATTGTACAAAATGGGACTTGTAGGAGATAGAAGGTGCTGGGCCAATTGATGGGCATTTATGGAAGCTTGCTGCCCTATCAACTACTCAAAAAAAAATATGGAGCAAGTAACTTTTATATTCTTTTTGCTTTCTAGATTTTCCTAGTTATTTCTTTCTGGATAAGTTTCCTGTATTTATTTTTAGAAACTGACATGAAAAATGTTTTGTATTCCAAAATAAATATGGCTATAGTTATTTTTTCTAAAATGAACTGAATTATTTCTTACATATTCCACCTCCTTGTGAGGAAAGATATAAAGATATATATATATATACATATATATACTATAGATATCTAAATATGATATATATAAGGAAAGATATACATAAGAGATACATATATATATATATATAGTGTGTATGTATCCATCCATTGACATCGCTCACTCTTATTTTAAATTTAAAGGTAAACAACTATTAATTTAAAAATCATACTGTTAAACTTGAAGATGTGGAAATGCGTCATTTATAAACAATGACGCCAATCTACCAGGCCTCATTATTATTTGCAGCTTATGGGACAATGTAAAGATCACTGATTCTCAACATGTGTCTGTAAGGCCCTTTAGTACAAATAATCTCTAGGAAATTCTAGGAAAAATTCCCTCCCAGCCCCCAAGAGGCCTTGGGCAGCCAGTCTGTTCTTTTTAAACTAAAGTATAGCCATAGGCTTTGCAATGCTTGTTTTCTTCCTTCTCTCCTGCACACAAGGGGTTCAGCACCAGCTCCAGTCCCCCCACTCTCCACGTTCATCCCTTACCTCTGAAGTATCTGGTCGAGACCTGGAGCTGTCTGAAGGCCACAGATGCCCTTCCTGGAGTGCAAGAAACAGCACAAGAAAATCATTAGTTTCAACAGCAGCACCTGAAATCAAGGGATTTTTCTCTTTCACAATATGGGTTTGTTTAATGCACAGAACAACAAAGAATTGCTCTCTTTTTGATCCTAAAAATCTAAATGGAGATTTGTGACCAAAGGGAGAGTTAGCTACTTCTGGTTCCAGCCTAACATATTTTTAAATAGACTAGATTTGAAATAGATCTGCAGTCAAATAACTTTCAATCTACATCATTTAAAATGGCCATCACACCGCAGTCATTCACCACCTACATAAGGGTAGGCTTATTCACACCTCCATTCAGAGACCTCCCCTTCTGCCAACTGCCACTGCTAGACAGGCCCAGTCTGAACTTCTGCTCAGCTGGCAGAAAGGCATTACTGGGGCACAGAGCTTTCAAACTGAATTTCCAAAACTCTAGTGCCATTCAAGTGTCTTCTAGTGAATTTATTCATCAGTCTGCATAGTCACAGGCAGATGTGAGTTGACATCTAGTTCCTTACCATCTTTTCTCAAAATAATTTGACTGGACGGACAAGTTGACAAGTAGAATGCAGGCATTACCTGGGTAATTTTTTTTTTTTTGAGACTAGGTCTAGGTATTTTTGCCCATGGAACTGCAAACTCTCATTGTCCGGGGTACCACAGACTCAAGCAATCCCCAGCCTCAGCTTCCCAGGTAGCTGGGATTTCATGCACATGCCACCATGCCCAGCTATTTTTTTTGGAACGAGGTCTCGCTATGGGCCCCCGGCGGGACTTGAACCACGATCCCTGGCCCTGGCCGCGGCTTTCTAGGCTGCTGCTTACAGGCATGTGCCACCATGCCCGGCCTGATGTAATATATTTCTACTCTATAGTTTGTTGAATTGTTTTTCCATGAAAAAGTACTGTGTCATGTCAAATATTTTTCCTGCATTGAGATACTGTTTCTCCCTTCATCACCACCCAATGTAGTAATTTACAATGACTGAGTTTCACATGTAGAAACACCCTTGTATTCCATGAATAAACTCCACATGATCATAGTACATAAGAACTACATCTACAATATGGCAGAGTATAGAAGTTGGGTTTACCCTCTTTGCCATAAACAATATAAAACAAATTTACTCATAGGAAGATCTAGACACCTTTCCACTAGATTTTGAACTAAGGTTAGTAGCTGCTGATGAGAAGGAGCAGGAGGAAAAGAAAGGGAGTGTGACTGGGAGAGTAGATATGGGCTGGGGATGAACCACCCAAGCCATGGTGGGGCAACCAGGACATGGTAGAATTTTCTGGAGGAACTTTGCGGTTGTGTGTGAGGCAGTGGGAACTCTGTAGTTGCTGAGAAATAGGGTGGAATGACCACTGTTGGCATACAAAGCAGTATAATACACACACCCATTACACTTAGTCACCATGCCACCCTTGTCAAGCACAATCTAGCCCTGGAGCATGAACCTGGTGGTGCAGACCTGGCTCCCCCAACAGGGAGACTCAGGCTTCATAGATAATGACCTATGGTAGAAAGGAGCAGCAGGAAGGTAGAGTGGAAGTTAAGACAACCACAGAACACAGTTTATTGTGGAATGAAAGAAGAGGAGTAAGAGGTGACTAACCTCGTTCATCTAACTGAGATTGAGTATTCAAGCCCCAATCTCCTCTCCTTCCCCAGTTCTTACAAAGGCAAAAAGCAAGAAAGGAAAATACAAAACTAAATCCCCAGTGTCCCAGCACACACAAACACACACACACACACACACAGAGAGAGAGGGGGAGAGAGAGAGAGAGAGAGAGAGAGAGAGAGAGAGAGAGAGAGAGAGAGAGAGAGAGAGAGAGAGAGAGAATATAAGGTAATACATGGCCAGGGAGTCAAGAACATTTGATCAAAAGAAGGAAAAGAAAAAGCAAAATGAGGAGACAGAGAAGTCTTGAGACAAAGGATACAGAAATAGAGGACCTATCAGATAAAGATTTTGAAGCAACAATATAAAAAATGCTAAATGAGCTACTAGAAATGTTATCCAGAGTAGGGTGGGTAGGCTACAGGAATGCAGCACAATGGCTGCATTGGAATAGCAGTCATTTTTGCCCTGATGGGTGGAGACTTGGAGAAGGAAAGCTAAGCTTTCTCGTGATAGAATCAGTATGAGTGGATTAGGGAGGAGACAGAGAGAAGAAGAGAAAGGCATGGAGGGAAGAGAGAGCAGAGGAGCAACAGGAGTTGCCATGGCCATGTGTGGCAGCAGGTAGGGAAGGAAGTCAAGCTGTGGACTTCCTTCCCTAGCCTGGGCCAATGAGGAGCCAGGGGAAGCAAGCTGAAAAAACTTGTGACTTGTATAAGCTGACTTGGAAATTTGGTACTTGAGAACTTGGTTTAACTTTGGAACTCCAAAGCTTGGAAATTGTCTGGAGAACTGAAGAGAATTTGCTGTATTGCTATTTACATTGTAAGATGTCTGAAGTGGTTGTTGCTATTGTCTTAAGTGCGTCTTGCTGGTTTCTGGCCACTTCAGAGTTGAAGCTGAAAGAATGTTGGAGCTGTGCCTTTTTGGAGAATTGAGGATGCCATTCTGGTTTTCTCATTGGATTTAAATCTCCCACTTTTGAAGAAGGAGTGAGGACGCCATCTTGGTTTCATTTGGCTTGAAGTGAATAGCTGTGCCTTTGGAAGAAGGAGTGATGGCACCATCTTGGCTTCTTCATCTGGTTTGAAGGCTGCCACTCTGTGTATGCACAAAGGAGCCATGTGCGTTTTTGGATTAGAGACTGAACTGGTTGGTAAGATAATCAAAGGGGGTCCATTGTAAGCTCAGTGACTTTTGTTTATTTTGTCTTTTTAATGAGTAAATCTATTTTTGTCTCTTCTTGAGGTTAGTGTGGTCTTGCTACTGCTTGTACAAGCTGGGATGAACCTAAGAGGTAGCTGGGTTTTAAAGAGCCAGCTGCTCCTATTTGTAAGTTTAATTAAGTACCCTGTTTTGCTTGTTGTGTTACCTGATTTCAATCTCACCATGTATCCGATCAATCTGACTTCCAAAAGCATGTATTCCAAATGCAGGGCATTCCTCTTTTCCTCCTTTGGTGTCTGCTCCAGTTTCTTCCAAACATGAGGTCCAAGACATGCTGTGCTCTTCTTTCAGCAACCTCTAAACTTTAGGTGGTAGAAAAACTCCAAGATACAGGAACCAACATCAAGTCCATTTTCTCAAGCCTCAATCATGACCTCTCAAAAGCACCTGAATCAAACTAGATAAGACAAACTCCAACACGAAGTTCAAATCTCCAAACTCTTTAGACTCTTGTTAAGAGCTGTGGCCCCTAGTACTGGTAGTGCTGCATTAAAATAGTAGCTATTGTTCATTGGTGGGTGGAGACTTGGAGAAGGGAAGTTAAGCCTTCTCAGAGAAAAGAGAACTAAGAGATTAGGGAGGGAATAGAGGAAAACACATGGAAAGGAGAGAGAACACAGAAAACACAGAAGGAAGGCATAGAGAGCAAAGGAGAAGGGAGGCTGGAGATCTTAGAGCTGCTGCTGCCATGTGGGGCAGCAGGGCAGGGAAGGAGACCACTTTATGGGCTTCCATCCCCAGCCCAGGCCAGTGAGGAGCCTGGGAAAGCATGTTGGCAAAATTTGTGACCTGTGTGAGCTGTCTTGGAAATGTGGTACTTGAAAACTAGGTTTAATTTTGAAACTGCAAATCTTGGAAGTCTTCTGAAGAGCTGAAAAGAGTTTGCTGTGTTGCTGTTTTCAACGTGAGATGTCTGAAGTGCTCGCTGTGTTGCTATATTGAGTGAGTTTTGCTGATGCCAGGTCACTTTGGAGTTGGAGCTGAAAGAATGCTGAAGATGTGCCTTTTGGAGAAGAATTGAGGATGCTACCCTGGTTTATCCTGAAGGATCGATGATGCCACCTTGGCTTCTTCTGGCTTGGAGTGAGTGGAGCTGTGTCTTGAAGGAGTGGCGATGACGTCTTAACTCCTTTATTCATCTTAAGGTGGGGCAGCTGCCACTTTGTGGACATACATGGTTGCTGTAGCCATATGCTTTGTGGACTAGAGACTGGATTGTATGGTAAGATTACCAAATGGTTCCCTTGTACCCCTCAGTGACTTTTGTCTAATTTGTCTTTTAATAAGTAAAATGTGGCCTTGATACTGCATGGGTGGGCTGGGAAGAACCTGGTATGTGGCTGACTTTAAAAGGCCAGCTGCTCCTCTTTGTAAGTTTGATTAATCACCCTGTTTTTCCTGTTTTCCACCTGATATCACTTTAGCAAACAGACCATCAGCTTATACATCATGTTAAGGCCATGAGTTCATCACCCTGGGCCAAAGGCCACGTGCTCTAGGCTCCCTTGGCCATACCATTATGGCTGATCCCTTCCTTCTCTTCTAAGTCCTTTTTTATATCTCCCCCCCACAACCTGCTCTTCCAGGAGTAAGTCTCATCAATCATCTCACACCACAAAAGCCTTACTCTTCTTTTTCCTCCCCTTCTATCCTTCTGAAAAACAATGAATTCTGATCTTGAAATTTACAATTCTAAAGCAACATGGAAGTAACTCCTCCTTTTTCCTAGCTATTATCAATGCATATCACCAGCTATGTTAATGGCATGTACCCTCCAACAGAAGATCAGTCAAAGGCATATAAGAAGGGGTAATATCTTAAAGAGGAGATCCAGGAGCAAACAGAGTTCTTCTCTAAAGATATTGAACATATTAAAATGTCATAAAAAGACTGAAAGAAATGTAGACAAATACAGAAAGTGCTTTTGATAGAGTGAAACAACAACAACAACAAAAAAAGAATTTCAGAAGTAGAAGATACAAATCCACCCATTTAGAGGGAGAGAAATAAGAAAAAGGAAAAATGAGGAAATGCTGAACAAAATATCAGACTTACTTAGAAGAGGAAACAATAATAATTAAGAGAAATAGGAGCAGAAACCCTATCCAAAGAAATAGTAACTGAGAATTTCTCAAAACCAAGGAATGAACTAAACATCTAGGAAGCAGAGAGTGATATCGGGTAGCAAAACACGCAAAACAAATAACCAAACTTGCAAAGGGTAGTAGTTGGCCTTTTAAAGCCAGCCACACACCAGGTTCTTCCCAGTCCGTGCATGCAGTAAGTAGCAAGACAACATAAACTTTAAGAGGGACAAAAACAAATTTACTTATTAAAAGACAAATGAGACAAGAGTCACTGAGGGGTATAAGGAAGCCCCTTTAGTAATCTTACCACACAGTCCAGTCTCTAGTCCAAAGAGCACATGGCTGCAACCATGTGTGGCCACAAAATGGCAACTGCCCCACCTTAAAGCAAATAAAGGAGTTAAGATGGCGCCACCGCTCCTTCAAAGTCACAGCTCCACTCACTCAAGCCAGAAGAAACCAAGATGGTGTTGTTGATCCTTCTGCAAAGGCAGGAGATTCAAATCCAACAAAGAAGACCAGGGTGGCATCCTCAATTCTTCTCCAAAAGGCACAGCTCCAGCATTCTTTCAGCTCCAACTCCAAAGTGACGTGGCATCAGCAAAACTCACTTGATACAGCAACACAGCGAGCACTTCAGACATCTCACATTGAAAACAGCAACTCAGCAAACTCTTTTCAGTTCTCCAGAAGACTTCCAAGATTTGCAGTTTCGAAATTAAACCAAGTTTTCAAGTACAAATTTCAAGATAGATCACACTGGTCACAAGTTTCTCTAACATGCTTTCCCGGGCTCCTCACCTGCCCGGGCTGGGAATGGAAGCCCACAGCTTGATTCCTTCCCTCCCTGCTGCCCCTCATGGCAGCGGCAGCCCAACCTCCCTGCTGCTTCTCTCTGCTCCTACCTTCCCCATTTTCTTCTGTTCCTTTCTGCTGTGCGCCGTTTGCAAACCAGAGAAATCACTGCAACAAGATGAGGAAAACCTCTCTTGCTTTAATTTACCTCCAGTAAACTGAGGGCTAAATTAATCTTTTGAGACTGCAATGGTGCCACTGGCTTCCCTAAATCAGAGATAGTTGACCACCTGCCTATACTCCCCATTCCTCAATTACTCCTAAGCTTTAAAATAATATTTGCCTCTGGTGTTTGTGTTTGTCTTCTTTAAAATTCACCAAACCCTCATCCTTTCTTTTGTTAATAAATTTGCCTTTTGGTTCATTACCTCCAATGGGCCCTCAATCTTAAATGAGTAATTTCTCTCATGACTCTTTTCTTGTACCTTGCATGCGGCTGCCAACACCTTTCTGTCTTTTTCCCTTTCTTTTTCTCTGTCCCCTCCCTGATCCTTTAATTCTCTGTTCTCCTGAGAAGGCTTAACTTCCCTTCTCCAAGTCTCCACCCACCAATGCTAACATTAGTTATTTTAGTGCATCAACACCAGTACTGGGGGCCACAGCCCCCTAAAAAGAGGACACCCAAATTTTAAATGTAGAAAGGCCTACATATCTAGACACATCATTGTCACATTTAAAGAAAAAAATCTGCAGGAAGCAAGGAAAAAAAAAAAAACCTTACAAAGTTCCCTAAATCATGCTTCTGCTAGACTTCATCCCATATATTCTTCAGGCAAAGACAGAGTTGAAGGAAGCATTCACAGTGCTGGAAGACAAGAACTTCCAGTCTAGAACACTCAATCCTGCAAAGTTATCATTCAAATATAAGGGAAAATAAAGGATTTTCTAGACAAACAGAAGCTAGCAGACCAGACCAGCCCTTGAAAAGAGTTCTTCTATAAGAAAAAGAAAATGAAACACAATGAAACACAAATTTCTGAGCAAAGTAATAGCAGGAATATAAAATCAGAAGCAGGAGCAAAAATATTATTGAAAGGTCAGATTGGGGGTGTGGGAGCTTCCACCCATAAGAGAATTATGGACACCACCCAACCCAAGTCTGACCCTCTTGCTACAGCTGAGACTGTCTTCTGCCTCATCCACTTCACACAGTGAGCAACCTTGCCTGTCACACTAGCAAAACCCTCCCCCATGTTCCTGCCTCCCAAAAAAGCAGACACCAACTCCATGTGGTAGGTGCAACTTCACTAACCCCCCACCCTGGGTTAGTGGACCTTGCGTAGGAGCTCAGGGCAATAAACTCTTCTTATTTTACTTGGCTTGACTCCTGTATCTCTCTTTCCTTGCTGCCATTCTTTCATATTTCCCCGTCATTCTCTCATATCCCTAACTTCCGTTCTCTCCTTCCTTGCTGTTTTTCAATTTTGAGTCAACAAAAGTCTAAAGGGGAGGAGGAAATGGAACCTGAATAGTTAAATGACAGACAGTAGACACCAATTCACAGAGGACTGAAGACATAGTGATTTAAATAAAACACCCATGGTAACCACTGACTGAAAATCCAGAATAGAGGCTCACAGATAAGAAACAAAGAAATTTATAAAAACACTCAGAATGTCATCCAAAAAATAGAGAGAAACAGGGAAAAAGAAACAATGGAAAAATAATCACATGAGAAAAGGGCCAAAACAAACAGTTAATAGCAATCATCACCCTAAATGTGAATGGTCAAAATTCTCCAATAAAAAGACAGGCTAATAACAATGTGACTGAAAAGCTCTAAATTATCTATTCTTTGTTAACAAGAGATCCATTTACAACTGAAAGAAAAAATAAAGATATGCTGAAACATGGTTTTACAAACTAATAATGGTATACAACACAGAAAAGCTATTCTCATATCAAATAAACTAGACTTTCAACTAAAAATGGTAATTAGGGACAAAAATGGAATCTATGCAATGATTGTGGAAACAATTCAAAAGAAGATAAATGTTACTAACATTTATGAACCTAATAATAGAGGAGCAACCATTAATATACCTAAAGAAATATACCTAAATTGATATACCTAAAGAAAATATACTAGCAAAAGCACAGTCTTGGAGAGCTCAACATACCACTGACATAAAGGGATACATTATTTAGACAGAAAATTAACAAAGAAATAAACTAACACTTAATAGAACAGATGGTATTGCGCATTTATAGAATTTTCCATCACAAAATAAATGAATATAATTTCTAGTGTACATGGATCAAGACTCAATCACATAATAGGACACAAAATATGTTTCAGAAAATATACAAAGAACGAAGTTATATCAAATATCTTCATAGACCACAATGTATAAAGCTAGAAGTTAATCAAAATAAATCTCAATTTGTGGAGACTAAACAAAATGCCTTTGAAAAACTCCTGGGTAAGTGAAAAAAATCAAAGATGAGATAAAAATATACCTAGAGACCAAATAAGATGGAGAGACAAGCTACTCTAAGAGATACTCCAACTATGTGGGTAGTTTATATAATATTAAGAAATGTTCACACAACAGTAAGGAAAAAAATACAAGAAAAATCTCAATCTATAACTGAAGGAAATAGAAAAAGATAATGATAAAGGTATTTAAAAATCAGTAGAGGGAAAGATAATAAAAATTCTAGCATAAATAAACAGAGACAAAAGAAAACAAAAAAGATGAGTGAAAAATTGATTCTTTAAAAAAAGTGGGAATAAATATAACTTACTGAAACATAACAAAAGCCATATATGACAAATCCACCATCAACATCATATTCAATGGTGAAAAGCTGAAAGCACTTCCACTAAAATCAGATCAGAAATCAGAGGAGGGTATCTACTATCACCATGATGGTTCAACATAGTACTGGAAATTCAATCTAAAGCAACTAGGCAAGAAAAGGCCTTAAAATGAATCCAATGTTTTCTTATTCTTACAGAAATAAAATACTACCAAAAAAAAAAAAAAAAAACAAAAAAAAAACCAAAAAAAAAAAAAAAAAAAAAAAAAAAAAAAAAAAAAAACAAAAAAAAAAAAAAAAAAAAAAAAAAAAAAAAAAAAAAAAAACTACTAAAGGCCCTAAATTAATATAGTAGAGTGGCAGGATACAAAATCAATACCAAAAAAATTATTGCAGTTCTATATGTATATAATACACCAAAAGAAAGGGAAAATAAAGACTACAAACCCATTTACAATTATACCAAGAAGAAATTGGGAGTAAACTTAACAAAGTTAATGAGGGACCTATCTATTGAAAACTGTAAGACAATTAAAGGAAATAAAAGGTACAAAGATATGGAAAGATAGTTCATGCACATTTTAAATATCAACAAAATGGTGGTACTACCTAAAGTTATCATTAAAATGATGATACTACGTAAAGTAATCTATGATTCAATGCACTAATGACTTTTTTTAAGGAAACAACAAAAAATTATAACATTTATATGAATCTACAAAAGGCCCTGTGTAGTTAAATCAATCCTGAGAGAAACAGAAAAATGCATGTATCACGTATCCTAACTTCAAATTATATTACACAGCAACAGTAATCAAAACAGCATATTACTGGAACTAAAACAGAAATTTTTATCAACGGAATAGAATAGAAATCCAGAGACAGGCCGATCACAGTGGTGCGTGCCTGTAAGTGGCAGTCTAGGAAGCCCCTGCCGAAACTGGGGATCGTGGTTCAAGTCCTGCCCAGGGCAACCTAGTTCCAAAAATATAGCTGGGTGTGGTGGCGGATGCCTGTAATCCCAGCTACCTGGGAAGCTGAGGCTGGGAATTGCTTGAGTCTGTGGTACCCTGGCCAACGTGAACCTGAAATTCCATGGGCAAAAACAGGGAGAACCAGTCTCAAAAAAAAAAAAAATCCAGAGATAAACTCTCATAAATATGGATGGTTACTCATTTGACAATGAGCTATGGATATACAATGGAAAAGAGACTATTTAGTCTCATGTTGGGGAACATGAATAACCACATGCAAAAAAAAATGACTAAGTTCCATATTTAACTCCTTAAACAAAAATTTAACTCCATAAACAAAAAATAATTCAAAAGGGATTAAAGATCTGGATAAATGTACATAAACTACAAAGTACTTAAGAGAAAACACACACTACAGGATATCTACCACAAAAATGTATTTGTGGATTCAACCCCAACAGCAAGGGAAACAAAAGTAAAAATAAAAAGCTTCTATACTGCAAAAGAAACCATCACAACACCCAAAAAAGCAGTATACAGAATGGGAAAATAGATATTTACATATCACATATCTGACAAAGGGCTAATCTTCAAAATTTATAAAGTTTTTATATAATTCAACAACAAAAACCAAATAACACAATCCAAAAATGGACAAAGGATGCTTTCCTAAAGAAGACATTTACATGGTCTATAAACATATTAAAATCTGTTCACTTATTATATAAGAACTGTAAATCAAAATCACAATGAGATAGCACATCAATCCTATGAAAATGGCTGATATAAAAAAGAATGGAATTAACAAATATTGGCGAGGGTGCAGTGGAAATTGAATTCTCATCCACTGCTGGTGGGAATGTGAATTGGTGCAGCCCCTGTGGAAAAAGCATGGAGACTTCTCAAGAAAATAAAAATGGAAATTCCATCTGATGCAGCAATACATCTACTAAGTATTTATGAGAAAGACCTGAAAACTCTCATACAAAGTACTAGCACGGTCCACAGTTGCTGAGTCATGGAAGCAATGTAAGTGCTCTTGAAAGGATAAATGAATAAAAAAAATCATGGAATACACACTCACTGGAATACTACAAAACTATGAAAAAGGATGAAATAATGGCATTTGGAAGAAAACAGATGAACCTTACGGTGATTATGTTAAGTGAAACTGATATGGGTTGACTTGGCTGGTTCAGCAGCAGGGGCCTCTGGTAGTGACGTAGTTGAAAATTGTATTGGGCACCACAATGTTCTGTGGGGTCTGAGAAAGACCCCCAAGAGAAAAGGAGAAGTGTGACAAGGACACATAAAAAGAAGAGCTAGGAGAGAGGTGGCGAAGAGACATGAGAATGGTGGGCTGATAGAGGAACCCAAGTGACCAGGCTGGGAGAAAGTACCCTGAAAGAGTGAGTTGGTGGTGGCAAGGAGCCACGGTGGGAGAGTGGCCGGCAGAAGAATAGTGAGTAAGGAGAGTGTGGTGCTGCAGCAAGGTGGCATGGAAAGCTTGGATCTAGAGATAATCAGGGATTTGGAAAGGCGATTTTGCATCAGCATTTGTTGAAAAGGTTTGAGGAGCCTTGGAGAAGCAGAGCAGCTCAAAACACTAGAGAGAGAAGCAAAGAGAAGATGCTGGAGAAAGACTGGACTTTGCAGAGTGCCTGCCTCAGGTCTGGAGGGGCAAAGGGCACCATCTTGGACATGTCTTCGGGACCTTTGGGACTAAAAATGGTGACCGGGGTAAGATAACTGGCCACTTGTGGCATTAAAGGCTTTTTGTTTTCCTGTTAATTTTTCTTGTTAATAAAACCCTGTTGTTTAAATTGCATTTGACTGGCAACTATTAAGCTCGAGCGATATGAACCTGAAAGAATCTGGGTGGCAGAAGGTGGATTTTAAAAAGTGCCCTTTTTTTTCTCCTTTGGCATGTTGTTTGGAGGCTTCTGCCCTATTTTGACCCATTATCAATTTGAGGATCTGTGCATTCATATTCATGGTGGACACTGGTCTCTGTTTTTCTTTTTCTGTCTTTCTCTGGCTCCCTTATCAGGGCAAAGCTGTTCTTACAGAATGAGTTAGAAAGCATTTTCCTCCTCTTCAATTCTACGGGAGAGTCTTTGGTTGGGTCAGTTCTCTAGGTGTTTGGTGAAATGAAGCCACCGGACCCAAATATTTTCTTGTTAAGAAGTTTTAGCTTATTGATTCAATGTCCTTACCCATAACAGCTGTATTACAGTTTTCTGTTTCCTCATGATTCAGTCTAAGTGGGGTGTGTTTCTAGGACTCTGTTCATTTTGTGTGGTTTATTCAATTTGCTAATGTATAATTGTTCATAGAGCTCTCATAATCATTTTAATTTGGATATCTACTGGATCTTTGTTCAGCTAGGGGCCATGATGTTTACAGCACCGTCTAAGTCACTACCAGGACTTACTGGCCCAAACCCTCTTAGTTTTATGCTCTTCACTAACTTCTTTTTCACATATTCACATATTTCACATATTCACATATTCACATATTGGAAACAACTACTACAACTACTTCTCCGTGGGTCTAGAAACACCTGATTCAGTGGTTTTCATACCATGTGTTACAACTTTTTTTTTTTTTCAGAGACTAGGTCTTACTATGTTGCTCAGGGTAGTCTCCAACCCGTGAACTCAAGTGATTCATAGCCTCAGTCTCCCAGGTAGCTGAGATTACAGGTGCATGCCACCACACTGGGCCCATGTGTCACAACTTTTTAGAGCGGTAGAGAGTCAATCTCAGTCAGCGTATACAAAAACCATTTACATTTTTTGTTTCCTTCAGTTTTGTTTTGCTTGCTTCAGTTGTATAAATGAATATGGTGGGTTGAAATGTAAAATGTTCTTACAGTTTTTTTCTTTCTTTTTTTTTGAGACTAGGTCTTGCTATTTTTACCTGTGGAACTGCAGGCTTATGTTGCCCGGGGTACCACAGACTCAAGCAATCCCTTGATTACAGGTAGCCGGGATTACAGGCATGTGCCACAATGCCCAACTGTATTTTTTTGGAACTAGGTCTTGCTAAGTGCCCCTGGAGGGACTTGAACCGCAATCCCTGGCCTGGGCCATGGCTTCCTAGGCTGCAGCTTTCTAGGCTGCCGCTTACAGGGATGCCCGGCCACTTACAGTTTCTTATGGCAAATGAAGTGTGATGGCCTCTGGTCTGAGCAAACCAGCCTCGGGCTAACTGGGAGGAGACTCGGGCCCACAGAATTTCTGCCCCCACTGGCCTTGATGCAGCCCATGGGAGCAGGGAGGGTGTTGGGTGATTTCGCCTGGTCTTGAGGCTCCCCTTGTGAATGAATATATTACATGCCTAAAGTATTTTCAAACTAATTTTTCTCCCAGAACCACGGTGAGAATTTCAAAGTATACAGGTTAACTCTGATCTCTGGATATCACCAGCGCCTTCGGATAAATTTCCTTTCATTTTTTCCCTTTTTCACACAACAGTTTCAGCATCCAAACATCTAAACCCCAGCACACACTGGCTTTTATCCCACCCTAAAAGGCAGAGACAGCTTAGATAGAAAGACAGTGCCCCCAACAAAGGGGCAAAAAACATACACTGGAACAAGGACAGACTCTTCATTAAATGGTGCTGGGAAAACTGGGCCATGACATGAAAAAAAAAAAAAAAACCAAGATATCACCCTCACATCTTGCATAAAAATCAACTCAAAATGGATAAAAGACTTGGATGTGAGATCTGGAACAATAAAATACATAGAAGAAAACCTGGTAAAAATCCTCCATGAATTTTACTTCATAAATCCATTTCTGGAAACATCTACAGCTGGCAAAAAAAATGAAGGAAAACATAAACAGATGGGACTACACCAAACTAAAAAGTTTCTGTACAGCAAAAGAGACAATAAACAAAACAAAAAGAAACCCAATCAGTTGGGAGAAAATTTTTGCCCTCTTGACAAGTGATAAGGGTCTGATAACAAAGATCCACAAAGAACTCACACAACTCATCAAAAACAAAGTAAAAAGTCCAGTCAAAAAATGGAGAGAATAACTGAAAAGACATTTCACCGAAGAGGAAATACAGATGGCCAATAGGCACATAAAAGAATGCTCCACATCACGAATAATCAGGGAAATGCAAATTAAAACCACACTGAGATACCACCTTACACTGGTAAGAATGGCCCATATAAAAAAACAGATAACAAATGTTGGTGTGGATGTGGAGAAAGAGGAACTCTCTTACACTGCTGATGGGAGTGCAAACTGGTCCAGCTTCTATGGAAGGCTGTGTGAAAGACCTTCACTTAAACAATTGAAAGTGGAATTACAATTTGACCCAGCAATTTCACTACTGGAAATCTACCCAGAGGACATGAAAACACTAATTCAAAAGGACACCTGTATGCGCATGTTTATTGCAGCTCTGTTTACAATTGCCAAGATACAGAAACAACCCAAATGCCCCCAAAATGATGAATGGCTGAAAAAAATGTGGTTTATGTACATGATGGAATACTATGCAATAATCAAGGAGGACAAACATATGTCATTTGCAGCAACATGGATGGAGCTAGAAGGACTCATATTAGCAGATATAAGTCAGAAAATAAGACAGGATGGTCTCACTTATATGAAGGATATAGGGAAAAACAAACAAACAAACAAATAAGAAAAATTAGAAACAACCAAGAGAACTGAACAGTAGAGTGAGAGAAGGGGAGGGCAAAGAAAATGGGGGAGGCAGAGGGCAAAAAAGTTTAAGATGGTTAATGGGTGTTAAGGAAATGGGAAAACCCTGGGGTACACAACAATGTTATATACATATATATAAAATTAATATAAAAAATAAAAAATAGGGGAGGGTGGGGAATAAGGGGCACAATATAACCATGTAAACATGACCAATATTGTACAATAACTACAAAATAAAAAATTTAAAAAAATAATTGTTGAGACGAGAGAGTTTCAAATATTGCATATTTCTGTACTTTTACAGACTAAACTGTGTAATGATCGGATTTCCTGTCCAGTTATATCTCAAAGATTACCATTACAGATCCCATATATAAAAGCATTTATTTGAGATTGTTTTTTCCTTTTACTCAAGGAACTTGTTTGTTACAAGTACTATTTTAAAAAAACAAAAGATTTGCCAAAATTATTTCTTATTGTTTCTTATTCTTTAATTTTTCTACTTTTTATAACACTAGTTGCTTGCAAATATTTTTATCAATATCAAATTAACACAATAAATTGCTTTATGAAAGCAAAGCAAAACAAAACAAAAGACAGTGCCCCCAGATGTGGATGGTTGTTCTCTTCAGCATTTCCCCCTTGATTTCTGCCTGGGACATAATCCTCACACTTCTCAAGATCCACTACTTCCCTCTCCACTCTACTGATGTAGGGCACATTCCTTAAGAGAAAGTCAGTTCATCCTGTGTAGTGGGAACTAAAAAGGGAGTCTTTTACATTTCCAGAACAACACTTTGGTGGTAAGACCCACTAGGCAAGAGACAGAGGCTATGGAAAGGCTCTTAAGAGCAGGTTCTTGGGGAGTGGGCACTCAGACTTCCAGGGAAAGTGTCCTGGAATTACAGGGAAATGGGGACCATGCATCAGCAGCTGTCAGTGCAGTCACCTCCTTTGACATGGGAGCCTGTCCCCAAGGTCACAGATCAGAACTCAGCTGTCATCCTATTCTTCCACAGCTCTGAGGAGCCTCCCCAGCACTCAGAGTCATTTAGAGAATTGCTCCCTCTAGAATAAGCCATGCCCATTTTCAAGGACTGGGTAAAACCAACCTTACCACTGGATCATTAATGTCAATGCCTTAAATATTTAAAAGTTACTGACATTTGTTTATTAAATTTTTCATTAATTTTATTTAAAAACCCAGTTTTATTTCAAAAGCTAATTTAGTACTATTGTGTCACAATACAAACTATGCCAGATCTGTTACAGATGCTCACACCATTAGTTAACATAAGTCAAGGATTTTTTTTTTCATTGCAAAGGGAACTTGCAAACAAACAATTACCTAACATAAAAGAGTCTGAACAACACAGACCAAATTCCCCTTTGTCATGCCCTTGTCCTGGCTCCTCCTGGGAGGATGCTCTCATTTGTTGTGGGTATTTCCTTACCGTTATCTACAGCATCACTTTGCAACATAGGCAACAACCCTCTTACTAATGAGGTCACAGTTTTGCCCAAAAACTGTATCATTTAGCTCCATAAATCACATAATTAATAAGATTTAACAATAAATGGATTTTGCCTGGTACCAAAAATATAATCCTTCCTCCAAGAATAAACAGGAAAGGGAAGACTTATCACTGAGAATTAAAAAAGCAATGTGTCCCTTGAAAAGTTTTGATAAAATGTACTAAGTGATGACAACATCAATTAAAGGACTATCTGAGCTGGTCACACTGCATTAATGAGAAATACTGGCTATAAAACAGATCGATCTATTTCTGTTCAGTTGAAATCTACTGTGTAGCAGCAGGGTGGCTTCCAGTTTCTCTTACTTGAAGGGAGACATTCTCATTTTGAAGTTGCTAAAATGACCTGTGTTCTAATACTCCAGTTAGATACACCAAAGGGTAAAACCTTTTAAAGTATTAGGCTGGGAACTTAGCTGAACACTCTAGTTTGTTCAGAAAGAGGAGCAGTATGGGTGGTGCAGGAGACCTGTTTTGGGGATTTACAGTAGGTTCTGCTCTATCCCTGAAGGTCCCTTGACACTTAAATCATACAGTTTCAGTTGCTCATGTAAGAATGGACAATTGCTACTGAACAAATTTGAAAAATAAATCCTGGTCTCATGGTGTGGAAAGAATCTTCCCACTCCCAAGGAAACTGACCCATGATATCTTTCACACCCCAATGATTCTCATCTCTGTTGTCTGGCTTATAGGAAAAAAACCATAAGTTTGTATCATGTCATTCCTTCCCCCTTACTAAAATGTTAATTTATATTGCTTTAGAAGTACATTTCTAAACAAGGTGAAATGTACAGAAATGAGAACACTACTCCTCAATCACAGGAGGAAGCTGTGAGTCCTTCCCTGGACCCCAAGACACAGCTGTGGACTTTCTAGATGTTGTAAGCTCCATGGTCACCATGCCCTCCAACTGAAACAAGAGCAGACACAGCAGTTGAGGCTCAGGAAACACCACACTCTGTTAAAGCAGAACACTCATGCTGAAGCCCTGATGTCATAGGAAAAACATCAACTTACATAAGGATGTTCTCATCCATATTTTTTAGCAATCAGTGGCCCTCTCCATCTATCTCTGCCTTTAGCCCCAGAGATAGAGACATGAGTACAGAAGTGTTTTTCTAACAGCACCACAATGAAAAGCAACTGATAGCCACGTGTCTATGAGAGGAGGCTTTGGCCAAGAGGTGGGTATGGCCACCCAAGTGGCTGCTGCTTTTGGTGAGGGGGGATGCCAGTCAGGGATAGACTGACTATAAGGCCAATTGCTGACTTTCAAGAGAAATGAATTCCAGTTTTAATGTGGAATCTACCAGTTTTTACAAGTTTTCATATTTTGTCAAAACATGCTGGGCAGCAAACCACACCTATGGACCATATCCCAAACAAATCAGGAAGCTCTCTGGGTATGCAGACTTCCTGTACAGATATTCCGACGCAAGTAATCCAAGTTCTTACACCAGCAGAGGCGGCAGCGATGGCATTCCTTGTCTTTCTTCCCAATAATCAGAGGACAAGCTGCCTCCTGGTCCCAGCCCACTGGGCCTGCTCCCTTCACCCTGAGGAACATGTGTAGTATAGGTGTACTGTGTGCCAGCCTGGCCTAGCCCCAGCTCCATGGAAAGACCAAGGCACTATGTTTCCACAGTGGTTTTCATTCCTCCTGCAGGTGGCAATGAATTTGGTTAACTCTTTTTAAAATCGGGTCAAAAAGGACAAATGGCACCAACTAGCAAGCCATAGGGAAAAACCAGCATTTTAAAATGTGGTTTCTGCCGCTTAGCTTTCTTACCAGATCCATCTCACCCAAGGTCTGTCATACCCAAAGATCCCAAAGACACATGTCCAAGATGGTGCCCTTTGCCCCTCCAAAACTGAGGCATGCACTGCAAAGTCCAGTCTTTCTTCAGCATCTTCTCTTTGCTTCTTCTCCAGTGTTCCGTATGGCTCTGCTTTTCCAAGCCTCTTCAGATTTCTTCCACAATTGCTGATGCACAAATCAGCTTTCCAAGTCCCTGTCCATCTCCAGGTACCAGCTCACTGTGCCACCTTGCTGTGGTGCCACACTCTCCACACTCTTCTGCGGGTCACCATGGCTCCTTGCCACCACCAGCTCACTCTTCCAGGGGGCTTCCCCAGGCCAGGCCACAAAGGCCTATTTTCTTAGTCTGCCATTCGCATCTCCTTCCTTTCCTTTTTTTTTTTTTTTTTTCTCTTCTCGCTCCTCCCTTTTTATATGCCCTCTTTTCCCATTGCCCATTTTCTCTCGCAGTTTTTTCAGACTCCACCCACCAGGGTATTTTGGCACCAACACAATTTTTAACTACGTCACTACCCTGTATCATTGAGACCTTCAGGACTGAAAATGGTGACTGGGGTAAGATAACTGGCCACTTGTTGCTTTGAGGACTTTTTGTTTTCCTGGTTAATTTCCCTTGTTAATAAAACCCTGTTGTTAAATTGCATTTGTCTGGCAACTGCTCCACATGAGTGAGACAGATCTGGTAAGAAAGTTGAGAGGCAGAAGCCACATTTTTAAATGCTGCTTTTCCCCCTATGGCTTGCTAGCTGGAGGCTTTTGTCCCTTTTTGACCCAATTTCACATTGATTAATTTAAAAATTGAAATCACTACTTTCATATGTCAAATGGATGAATATCCACAATGTTTCAAACTAATGGTCTTGTTCCTCAGCGCCCCCCAGCAGATGGCTAACCAGCTCAGTCTCATCCACAAACCATTGGTCCTGAACCTGGGGCTGTCGGGATGGGTTCACTGGCTGTACAGGCCCATACTTCCTCCACAGAGGCTTCCCTCGGCTCTGGCAGGAAAGGCAGGCTCCATTGACTGGTGTAGACCTCCAGCAGAGCAGTATCTGGAGTGTTTATACCCCCTTTTGGTTTTCTTATTACTTGGTGGACTAAGATGATGATGATGATGATGATGATAAAACCCAGATATTTTCAGCTTTGAAATCACATTAAATTGGGCTCTAAAAATATACTAAAGCTACCTCATAATGAATGCATATGGATTTACTCACTGCTGTTTGCTATTATTTCAGCATTTACTCTTCATGTAATTTAACTTAAGCCTGGGTTGCTCTTTTTCATTCTTGTCCAGAAATGGCTGCTTCTACCAAATTCAGGGCCAGTACCCATCCCACCCTCAACTTCCCTGGCACTATGTCTCAGGTGATGAAGGTTGTCGGTAGAGTTTAGGTGAGGGTGCCACCCTGACTTTTGACTGCAGAAAGCAAACCGCCCAGAATCAGGGCAAGCCTAGTATTTGGTCTATATCTAGAAGATTCTGCTTGAGAACCCGATATCAGAATTACTAAGATCCATTTTATTAGCTTCAGTTTTGTTTTTCCCTTTTGTGACGAAGAGGACAGTCCCATACCAGTCAAGTTTGCTTAGCCAAATCAGAATTTTAACATGTTTAGCCTCTTCTTGGAAAATACAATCCAACTACTATTCTTTATTTTTCCATTTCTTCTTTTTTCCTTGACACATGCAGGTTTTCTATATTTGAATACAGAGTGTAAAGTTTACACAATACATTGGGAGCAATTATATGCAAATATACTCTCCAAAGTTAAAAACTGACTAATTTGGGGGGTTTTGCAAGCATGATTTTACTTTTCCATCTTGGCCATCAAATCTTTCAACATATATACAAATAAAATTAACCCGACAGTGTTCATTTAAGTCACCTAAAGTTGAGAGCCCAGACTTCCTCACACCGGTTATACTAGTAAGCTTACGGAAACCTCCTAGGAGGTTCTAGAACAGGCCCTTGGTACAAGCGAAAGGCCCCAGGGGTAGACAGGGTTCCCAACCTCTACAGGCCCAGCACTGTGAGCAGCTCGCTCGCAGTGTGGTCTGCAGAGGGCGCCCTGCACCCACAGCGGCCCCACCAGCTGCCGGGAAGGCCAGACTCGGAGGCCTCCAAATGGCCAACCCCTCTGGAAGCTCCCCGGTGTTCCGACAACAGAAAGAAAGCACAGCAGCAACCTCAAGCACACGTCCATCTCTCCGAGGAATATGTTCCCCAAGACGCACAACTTCATACAGCTCCACCGGGATCCCCAGCGGGGAGCCGGTCCCATGCTGTCAGCGCGGAGGGAGGGAGAGGCGCGGGCCGCACTCACTCGCTCCGGCGCCGCGGTGCCGGAGCTGTCTCTGCTGAGTGCCGGGGACTCCGGCCCAATCCCCTCCTGCTGCCCCATCACAGAAACGAATAGCCGTGAAGACCTGGCCTCCAGTAAAATCAAGAAAGTGCCGGTTATGGCAAGCCACGGGACCCTGCTGCCAGGCGGCCGGGGCGGGCTGTTCTTACCGTCCTGCCCGGTGCCTGGCTCACGTTCAGGGAATGGAGGTCTGAACAAAGGAGGCAGAATCCCAGACCGGAACCTCCGAGCACACAAGTTCCCTGTGATTC
>PVHY01017157.1:0-32087 GCA_004024945.1 Uropsilus gracilis
TGAGGAGAGAGCTATAGAGATAAACTGAAGAACAAGAACAGCCACAGAACCACCAAATGCCCCACACTGGCAAGACTCATTAAATGTAAAAGCCAAATGTGTGTCTAAGAATCAATTAAAGCAACTACTATGCATTTACCATGTGCATCAACAACCACACATATCCTAGAAAGAAATATCCAAACCTTATCCGATCAGGTCAATATTCAAGTCTACTTTGGTAAGGGGTGATTGTTAGAGGAATCAGATGTTTCAACTCCTTCCTATCCAAGGTGGTTTTTCAGCTGGGGCACTTTCATTGTTAATTTTCCTGAGTCAAATAACTTTCTCAATAGCCTCTGCACTGTCCTATGTAATGGATGCTTTTGGAAGAGGAAAAATTTAAGCTATTAGCAAAAAGGGCAAATATACACTGGATATAAAGGACATACAGGCTCACTATTTGTGTTTTGTTTTGACAAATGCCAACAAAAAGCTTAAAGCAATGAAAGAAACCAAGGGCAATATCCCACTTCCCTTCAGGCTGGTTTTAGGGTTTCATTTTCATTTAAAGAGGGGGGAAAAAAGAGAAAAAAAAAAAAAAACCTCTTGAGAGTAAGCAGTATTTGCTTTACCTGATTGTATTTCAAGCGCATATGTGCTGAAAAACTCACAGATAACTTTCCTGGTTAGAAATAGAAATCTGAGGTGCAGACTGAAAGGGAAGTGTAGCTTCGAAAAGATACATGCAAGCACTTAAATCTTATTTAATTGCAAATTTCCACTTAAATACTTGAAAAGTAAAGAATCAAGATTGAAAGGCAAGTATTACCATTGTTTTAAAATAGCCCTATAAGTCAGAGTGAAAGAAGTGATTGAAGAATGAATAGGAGTCTTTGACCAGTTAGCTAAATACACTCTCCAATTACAAATATATTTATATACGTATATATCTATCTATATATAGATATACACACACACACAAACATATACCTCTGTCCAAACATACCACCTCGCCAGCATCCACATAAAACAACTCCCTTTGTTACTAACATTTAAATGCAAACCAATCTCATTTCGCAAATGCACATCATCCTCGAAGGGAAAACATCCTGAACAATTTGAATAGGATTTTTACTTGAAAACCACTTTCATTGTATTATCAGCAAAACGACTTTAATTTGTTTCCAGCTGTGAGTTGGTGCAGCATCTCATAATGGAATCAAAGGAAGCAGCCTTCACTTTTTGCTGGATATTTCTACAGCGTCAAGTGCACCACTGATGAATCACACACCCACCCCAGTCGCTTACAGCAGGGAAGCAGCCAACTTCTTGGTTAAAAGGTGTTTTGTAGCAACATTTGAAACAGCTGCAACCACTCTGGAAATGACAAGGATCAGAGGAAACTGTGCACATGTATATCAAGGTAAGATCTGTGTACACCAGTCACCAGCATAAGAGTGATGCTAATACAGCCAATCTGCCTCCGCGCTATTGGAAAGAACCCGAAGGAGAGGAGGAGACCTTTTAATGAGGCACCATGGAGCTTCCACTACTCCAGGCCAGATGAGGCAGATTGCTCTTATTCCCAGAATCCCTGTTATCGCCCACTGCTGAGTGCACATTCTGTGTGCGCTTGGCTGACAGGAGAAAATGACAGGTTGAAAATCCATGCCTCTTGCTAGACAGGAGAAATGCCTCATCTTCCTAAATCCAAACCTAGGGTAGGAAATAATCAAGCCCTCTAGTCTTCATCTTCTCCAGAGAAAGGTGCAGAGAAGTTGAGCAAGTTCTTTTGTGCAAGAACAACACAAATAGCAGAGATCTCCCGGTCCTGCCTGCGACTCTGTGCATGTCTGCGATGAGAATCAATTCACTGTGGACCTCAGGTAATTATGACTGAGAGTACAAGGGTGAAGAGGGACAGATCCCAGGGTATTCATCACTTCTTTTGCAGATGATTCAGGAACCAGAAAGTCAATCATTTAAATTAAAAAATCCCAGAAAGGTTGATGAAACAGATGGAGCCATTTCATCCCTCTGACAGTAAGTAGTAATGGTTGGGGACTGATTTCGAGGAGCAAGCAGGGGATGTTGTCTCATGTTAAAGCAGTCCCTCAGAAAAGAGAAATGCACTCACCAGATCACTGGTGGGGAGGAGGTTGGTTTTCAGAAGTTTGACTAATTAAATCAGCAACACATAACAACAACACTATTCAATTACAGTAGAATAAGGGAGATGCTCGCCGTATTTGGAACCGTGTTTTCTCTCCACATCTGTGTTCACAGCTAGAAACACCCAGGAGAGTCATAGGATGGTGGCAATAGAAACCCAAGAAGCCATCTTATGGAAAATAGAACCCCACCCCCCCAAACCCCACCCCCCAAAATAAAGCATGCCTCAATGTCAAGTGCAGGTTATCTGTAGCTTGTTTCTGTTTGAATATTTCTTGTCTTGCTTCAGCTTTTACAGAAGTGATTTTAATCGCATACCTAACATGGAATTAGGGAAAAAAAAGAACCTCAGTGCTGAGATGTTTAAACTTTTAATATGCACATTTGGAATATTCTGACCATCAACCTGGAAGTGTGAAAATAGCCAAGTCCTGTATAATTGGCCAAAATGCCTGGAAGGGAAACTCACAGTCTTTTCATCTTCACAAGAACTGGTTGGATGTTTTTGCAATCACAAAAGCCCAACCTCCTTAAACCTTCTACCTCCCTTATCCTTCTCTTCATTGTCTAAAAGAGAGGAGGCAGCCAGAGAATGCAATTCCCATGGATTTCTGCAGGGGGCGGCAGTAAGCAACGGACTGGAATCTGGTCATTTACACTAACCTCAGCTGCCCAGAGAGGACTAAACACAGTGTCTTAATACCACTCAAGAAACCAGGGAGCATAACAACGTCTTCCTCCCACACTTCTCTCTGCCCAAATCTATTCAGAATGCAACTGTTACCTTCACAGGTGAAACCCATTAGCTAACAAAGGTATCATTAGTTTCTCGTAATGGACTTGGAATAATTCACAGCTAACAGCATTCACCAGAGGCTGTTCCTGCAACACTGCCCTTCCCCTCCAGCACTGCATCTGCTCAGAGATTTCATGGATGTGGGTTTGCCTCCTGCCTGCAAGTGATCAGCGCAGTAAAGACATTAGGGCCACCATCCCATAGGCGCATGTTAAGGAACAATTGTCTTGGCACATTTCTAGCAGATTGTGCCATTAACGTTGCATTGAAAAGAGGATTTTTCAAGACTTTAGCAATACTCACACCTGGGATAGGGGTGCTGGGGTGAAATTGGGGTGCAGTTTTCGAACTAGAGATTGAACTGTTGGGTAAGATAATCAAAAGTACATTCAGTATTCTCAGGGGCTTTTGTCTGTTTTGTCCTCTTAGTGAATACATCTTGTTTTTGCCTCCTCTTAAGGCTAGTGTGGTCTTGCTGCTGCTCATGTGCGGGTAAGGACAAACCTGATTGAGTGGCTGGTTTTAAAGGTCCAGCTGCTCCTGTTTGTAAGTGAAGCGCTCTGTTTTGTTGCTTTCTTACCCAAATTCACCTGGACAATGCCCAGGAAAGAAAGGCTGAATCATCCGCCTCTCTTTGTCCCTGAATATTAGGGGAAAAATGTAATTTTTTCTATGTAAAACCAGGTATTTTGATAATTATGGCAAATTCATGAGATGACTCATTTCTTAGTAGTTTTATGGGGGCAAAGGAGAGTGGAGGGTTTTGCCTCATAAGACACCAGAAAATACTGTTAAGTCAGTGGTCAAATATAAGTGTTCAGTAGAAGAGATGTGATCAGGACTTAAAATGGATTCTATGGAGAAGAGTTCTGTTCGAAGGGGCAATTCGATTGAGGGACATGTCTTCCAGAGAAGTGTAAAGGATGTGGTAATAGTATCTTTACGTGGAGTAATTAAGACATATGGGATGATTTTCTGAGGGGCCTGTTCCTTTTAACTTCTGATTTTCCTGCTCCCCAATCCAGCAAGCTTTAATCCAAGGCATGTACTGTGCAATGTGGTTGACTTAGCAGAGTTTATTTTCTTTATTTCACTTTTCATATTTTAGAAAGAACTCAATAAAATATTTCCCTCTTGGTATCAGGCATGTAGTTCTATAGGCAGAATAGATAAGTATATTCTGATATCTAGAAAGGGAAATGGTATCTCTTAGAATAGATAAGCATGTTCTGATATCTAGAAAGGGAAATAGTATCTCTTAGGATAAACTAATGCTTCATAGGAAGGAGGAGCCAACATCTATTTTATTTTGAAATCGTATAATTTTTATCGAGTAATGCTGGTTTACAGCATTGCATATAATTTAGGAGTACAGGTTCACACCTCTTTAGGTATATGTTACCACAACATACCATGGCTGTCACCAAGGCAGCAAACATTGAACCAGTGTTTTCAGTGTTTTAATTATATCCCTGACTATTTCAAAGCTGGCAAGTGTAAAAACCTCTGGGGATTCTAGTCACTTCTGACTTGGGATAGGCCAACCAAGATGTTCAGAACAAGATGTGTCACTCTGGCAGGTGGATCAACAGAGACCCCCGTAGATGCAGAAAAAAAGACAAAACAAAAAACACTTTACCACTTCCTTAACTAACTGAAAAAAGGACAAATGGGAGATAGAACCATATTTAGGGTTTTTGCTGAAAATAACCTTTCTAAATTCAAATATGGATCTATGTTGCAGGGCAAATCTCTGATTAAAGCATCTGCTCTTCATCCTGTGAATCACCCCTTTTGTCACGTGAGGGCCCCTCCTATCTCCCTGATGGCCCAGATCCTTTTTCCATGTCTCAGGACTTAAATCCAGACATAGAACCCCATTTGACATATTGCCTTCGGAAATTAGGCACCTAGGTATGTAATGAAATCAAATTTCTTCTCATACTAATCTAATATTTATTTTTCCCACCCGCCTGTTCCTACCTAATGTTTATTTTGATTACTAAAATACTGCAAGAGGAATCCAGAGAAGTAGGCTATTTCATAGCACCCCTTTTAATAGTTAAGTAAGGAGAACATTTTTCATTCTAGAGTGAGTCTGATTTCTTTCATTCTTCCTTCTTTCCTTCCTTCCCTCTCCTCCTTCCTCCCTCCCTCTTTCCTCCTTCCCTCTCTTGGAACCACAGAGATGTGAGGTTATTAATGCTATTAGTAGATATCCTGTGTTATTTCTATGACAAGCAAGATAATATATATATATATATATAAAAATGCTCTGAATATTTTCATACGCAAGGACTATCATTTGATAAGTAACATCATTCCTATAAAATTAAAGACAGTTGCTATTTTTTTGTGCTTGAAGGTTATTTAGTAGTTTCTTTCTAGGAGGTGGTAGATGAAAACCTCCACCCATCTTCACTGGGAAAGAGGAAAAAGAGAATAGGATCAAGCACTCTAACTTTCAATGCTTGATGCATTCAGTTACTGATAGTCACTAAAAACTTTTAGACCTGCTAGCAATTTAGTATAGAAAATCAGATAAAGAATACCTATCTATCTACCAGTTAGAAGTGGTAGGAAATTTTCTTCAAGGAATGAACAAAATAATACATTATCTGAATTATAGCCTGAATATTCTTATTATTGATTATTGAAATATTGAATGTTCACAGTTAGAAAACAAAGTTAGGGTAAAGTATTTCTCCAATGAAATGTTTCTCTGATAGAGGCCTAAAATTTATATTTCTATTTCTAAATATTAAGATCAAGTTCCAATGTTGATATTGAAATAACTCTTCATTAATCACCTAGAGGGATTAATGGCCCACTGTCTCAAAGTATCATGTTTTATTAACATCTATTTTATTCTAATCCAAGGACTATGCCCAGCTGCATTTAGCTCTTTTTCCATTAAATGTTTATTATCTGCCTATAATTACCTCAAGATCTCATAGATTCATTTGCTTTCTTTAGTTCAATTTGAGTCCAAGTAACAAGTCCTTTGAGAAATGGGCAACATTCTTCCTATATTAGGATTTGGGTGCTACTGTAGAAATGCACATTAATAGGGGAGTGCAAGAATTATGACTCAATAGTTCTCTCTGAGCAGGGTTTTTTCCAAAAATATTATGACCTGGTGTTCCCCAATATGTTCTGTTAATATTCCACATTGAATATGTACATATTGTCTCTCAGTGGTTTTATTCATTATATTCAAGGGTAAGGGGGGGGGAAGAGAGAAAAAAAGAGAAGGAAAGAGAGCATGAGGGAGGGCAAGAAATATCAAGAGAGACCTTCTTTAGAGATAAGGAAAAGACACTCAAGTCATTTCTTGCCCTTTCTGAGCAAAGGGCTTCTTTGCATGAGGTTCATGGCAGCTTAGTAAAAAAGGTCAGTAATTTCCTCACCCCTGATTCTATTTGACTGAACTCCAGGGAAAGCTGCTTGAGATATAATCCCTTTGCCAGGATGCAATGAATGCAAAACCGTTACTGTCTGCTCCTGCGGTTACAATTCATAAAGCCAATCTTGGAGACAAACTGTAGTCTGCTGTCTGTAGGAAGAATTGTAAATGAGCAGCGGAAACATCCTGCTTAGGGAATTTCGTTCAAAAAGGTTAAGTGTAAATTGCCCTTTGGATTAGTCTGAACAGCCCCATTATGAAAGTTGCTGAAACGAGTGGGCTGAAAGAAAAGTTTCAGTGGGGAAAAAAAAAAAAAAAAGATAAAGACACATTGTTAGAAGGCAGTGCAGAAATGTAAAATAAAGCTTATGTTCCCAAGAAATACTTTAATATTATATGTTAATAGGCTAAGCAATAACATCTTAATACTATTAGAAAGGACATGAACCAAAGTGTTCATTTCAGAAAATAAATTCTTATTAAAAGAAATATACTCCATCACTCCGCTTCTCAAGATGTATTAGATTACATATAGCACGGTTATAAACTATACATCCATTCTTTGAAATATATAGAAGTGTTTCATCCAAAAAGTAATAAAGGGATATTCAAAGTAAAATATATAATTTTAAAAGTGCTAGGTTTTTATGATTCTCACTTTTAAGCCATGCTCTCATTTCGACTTCCTAAATGATGCACTATAATGTGCTCTTTTTTGAAAACTTTTACATAATGAATTTTGTGACTTTAAAATGTTATTTCACATGGCATTTTAAAAATAATAGTACAGTCAGATAATGAAGAATAAAAGACACCCTGTTGCATTCTTACTTATCCTGGATGCTACCTTCCAGAACAAATATTTTTAGCAGTTTTTGTTTTTAGTTCCCCTGATAGTTAATTTCATATGTCTGAGTAATTTCTTGATTCAGTAAAATGGCAAATTTTACATCTGTAAATTCTATTTCTGCTGTGGTAGATAAGAATTAGCTGATGTTCTTTTTTTCCTGCTACCCATTCCTTTTCATGTTATTATTTCACCCCCTTTGATGCTACCAGGTTAATTATGTGTGTATGCGCGTGCATGCGTGCGTGCGTACGTGTGTACGTGTGTGGAGAGAGAGAGCTTGGTCTTAGTTTATCAAACTCATACTTTGTAAGATGAAGAAACCTCTTCCTGTTCTTTCCATCTTTCTATCACTCCTCCCACCTTAAGTCAGTCATATTCAACTTTACATTGCAACACTTAAATCTTGCTCTGCTTTGTAACATATAGTAGGATTATCTGCTTATAACTGGACTCAATTTATTTTTATGTTCCACAATAGAGACTTTAATTATGAGAATCTTGTTCCATATAACAGGAAATAAAGCATGGCCTTCTTTACGGTAAAGTAGACAAGACCTTCTGAAAACACAAGGAAGGTGCTCAGATGGATTTTTCTCACTTCTTTGTAACTCATAGAATACAAATTTTCCCTCATTTACCTGAATGAATGATAGCAATTGACTAACTTATGTATTTTGTTATGTAGATATTATCTTCAAAAATGTAAGCTGTCCCTTATTTTCTTGTTGGGATAAGAGAAATTATTATGTTCTATCAGAAATGTCCAGGAAGTTAATTTTTTTCTTACATTCAATCTTTTTCGTGTGTTCTATATTGTGCTATTACTCATTCCAACCAGGATAGTTTTTATTTTGTTTCATAGGGAATTTTGAAAAGTATATTTTTTTTTGGTAGTTATCTATCTGAAGTTTCATTCTGATACTTATTTCAGTTAGATTCACTGAATAAAATCTCAGACTCTTTAGAGTTCTAGACACAGAAATGACTTTTTCAGTTTTCTTCTATCTTTTCTTATTATTTTGTTTTAATTTAGAATCAACTCTTTTAGGCTAACCATTGTCTTTAAACTCTATGCATTCTTCAGGTTTTTTTCTCAAATATCAGTTTTAACTTATCTGTTCATATTTAAGAATGGAGAGAAACTGGAATTTTGTGTGCATATAACAGGCTTGTAACTGCCAAACATTTGGGAAGGGGGATAAGAAAATGTAATATTTTTCTAAGGTTGATGAAAATCGAAGGTCAGAAGCGCAGTGGCAAATGTGTTGAACTGTGTTTGGGTCATTTCATTCCTGCTTTCCTATTTTCAAAAATTAGTTTAGAGAATTTTGTTGGTTAGTTTGTTTTCCCTTTCATATGAGAGGTTTGCCTGCTGGATTTTCTGTGAAGTGGGGCACAGAGTAATATAACAATTAACTACTTGTGATACAAATTTACAACCAATAACAGTACAATTATTTAAAATAGCTATTTATTTAGAAATAATACATTAATTTGATATTAGTGAAGATTACAAGAATATGTATAAATATGCACATAGATGTAATATTTCATTGTTTAAACTGTGAGTGTTCTTGATATTAACACCACTCATAAGCATGTAACACACAGTTTCTAACTTTCTTTTACAGGGAACGAATTATTTCTCTTCTGACACCTGTTTATTTAATCACTCATATATCAATCTCTAAAGAAAATGAATGGACCCAGAAATTCCAAATGTGAATGTTTCTTCATTATTTTTCTATCTGTTCAATAACATGTTTTGCTTTTATTTCTCTGTTTTGAAATGAATAATTTGAGATATACTTTTGACTCTAGATTATTAGTAAAACTTAATTTCCTGAAGGTTGTAAACTTTTACCTCACCAATTCAACTTGACTCATTGATTATTACTAAAGGAAAATATTCTTCTTAATAGTTTGGATGTTTCTGTAATGCATCACCTGATGGGTAATTTTTTAAAGCTTGAACATGCCTATTATTTTATATTCTAAAGAATTTTCCCTCTGACACATTCAGTAGTATGTATTTATACTTAAAACCTTTGAAGAAATAATGATTTCAATTCTGTCATTTGTATGTTTGATGATCCGCAAACTCTAGGGTCAGCGTGATTTACTTAATTTCATGTCATTATCTCTTATTTTACTCACATTAATCTAAGTAATTCTTCTACCACCTCAGCCAGTCCTAGAAGTGTTCTTATTTCAATTAAGACTTTTAAGGGTTTTTAAACTGTCATTTAGCCATATTACACCTTAATTGTTTGTGTTACTCTTCCATGAAATGTTTCCAAATGGTTTTTACTCTGCCTGAGGTGATGGAAAAGGCCTTGTATAAAGTCATTAAATTATGTAGAATTATTTGATGGATTATAATGACCAGCAGGGCTTCTTCCAAATCTTAATTATCATTTGAGTTGATCCAACTAGCCAAATTTGAACAAGATGTGAAGAAGATTGACCATTGAATCAGAATTCTTCTATTATATTAATTTACTGATTATCTCCACCAAATGTGATGGGACTCTTATCTCGTATATTCTTTTCCAGTGTTTAAGACATTTTCTTTATCTACCTATATGCATGTTGTGACAGATACTTACAATTTATTTTTTCCCTACATTTATATTTTTTTCTGTTATTAGGTAAGGGTTTCTCAACTTTATTTCATAGTAAACAAATTGCAAGTTAAAACAAACAAATTCTTCAACTATATTGACATTTTTTTATTTGCAAGGAATTCATATCAAATTATACATGTTTTTCACCATTTAGGACCTTGCTGTATGTTTTTCTTATTGACAATACAAAACTGTTGAGTACTAATTAATGCCACATTTATAACTCACTGTTGTCTCGTTTATCAAAATTACCATTGTCTCCAAGCTGGCGTCTTAACCTCCAATCTTGCTCTTCTCCTACTTATTTTCCAATCTGCTCTGAGGCCTCTGAGACATAAAATAATACCTATCAGAACCTAACTCAAGATTCTTGCATGACTCATTCATTTATGAAGTTTTAAAGGCCTAAATTCAGTCTAACTCCTGCATATCTACACAATATTTCTCTATTGTTCCCATTGTTAAAAAAAAAAGCAACAGTCATAGTAAACAGGATCACAGTCAAACACTGAAATGTTAGACATATCATGTTTTTAAAATTAAAGTAACATTGGTTTATAGCCCTGTATATGATACAGAGGTACAGGAACTCATTTATGCTCAGATGTATGCTATCATATCACAACTTCTACCAGTATACCTGCTACACTCTAACACAGTCCAAAATGCTTCCTCCCATCTTTGTTCCCTGCCTCCCTTGTTCCACTAAGATACTTAATTTTACAGCGAAACTTCTTGAATTTGATTTTGGTTTGGTTTTAGCTGACCCTTTGTTTTGTTTTACTAGATCTCATATATAAGTGAAGCAAGAAGGAGAAAACTAAATAACAGATGATTTCACTGATGGGTGGAACAGTCCTCTTATTTCTGTTGTGAGTTTTTGTGTACCTTAGCACTTTTTCTTAAGTAATCAGTCACCACTTACTTTCTCATATAATCTTGGTTCCATGTTATGGGTCTAACTATATCTCTTATCATTTATTTCCTAATGCATTGTATTTGAGTTTACTGACCTTGGTGATATTCTTGAAAAATATCAAGCATGCTCCTTTTCCTTGGCCTTTGCAATGTTCTCTGCCTGTGATGCATATTCCCTATTTGCATAGCAATAAAAATTGCCTTCTCAGTGAGTCAGTTCTATCATCCCTTCTATAGTACCACTTTGCCCATCATTTTAGAGGAAAGTCTTGAAGGGTGTTTCCTCCATGCTCAACCTGTAACATCTTACTCTATATAACCAACTTACTGTTCTTTTTTAGTCAAAAATGGAGCTTTATGAAGAAAGAGGTTACTTCTCTTTGACAGAGGTATCCCTTGTAAGTCAACCAATAATTGGCACTTGGAGTTCAGTAGATTTTTCCATTAATGAGTGAAATAAATGTCAACTTGTACATGTTCTTCAAGATTCATTTTCAGTATGACTTCATTTATCAACACTTCTTGACTATCCACTTGACAAAGTGAATTCTTATTTTTACATAAATGTTCATAAGAGCAAACTTAATACTACTTTACATAATATATAGATAGACAAACAGCTAAATATAGATATATAGTGCTTCTGTTATATCCTATTCATCCTGTTATATACCAAAATGCTATGACAAAAATTTAATACCTCAAAATGAAGGGAACTTGAATGGAAGAAAGCCCAGAAATATGTCTGCATGCGTACAATCAATTTAATTTTTTCAAAGAAACAAAAATAGTCTTTTCATTAATAATCAGGAAATAAATTAATGTAAATACACTTAAGACCTTCTCAAAAACTAACTCAAAATTATTATAGAGTTAGCAAAACTCCAAAAAATTTAAAAGATAGCATAGAAGAAAATCAGAATGCTCTTGCGTTGGTAATGACTTCTTAGTTATAGCATAAAAAACATGATCTATAAAAGACATAACTGATACATTGAACTTCATTAATATTAAAAACTTCCCCATGAAAGACAATACCAACAGAACAAGACAAACTGCATGCTAGGAGATATATTCGTAAATGACAAATGTGATAAGAGACTACTATCCAAAATATATAAAGGCATCTTAAACACTCAACCTTTACAAAGCAAGCAATTTAAAATATATATATATATATATAGTCCAAAGACCTTAACAGACCTCTTATTAAAGATAATACACAGCTGTCAAGGAAACACATGGGGAAAGCATATGTCTTCAGGGATTTGAAAATTAAAAGACCAGTGTGAAACCATTGCTGGTGTATCAGCACCACTGGAATCCAGGATTCTGAAAACACCAAATGCTAGTGAGTGTGTGGAACAACTCTCATACATTGCTGCTGGGAATTCAAAATGGCAAAGCCTTTGTAAGAACTGTCTTTGGAAGACTGTTTGTGGCTTCCTACCAAACAAAACATACTCTTCACATAAAATATTCTCAATAAAGCTCCTTAATAGTGCCTCTTTCACCCATAAGAGATGAAACACAGGCACAAGAATATCTGCACACAGATTTTTACAAAAATTTTATTCACTGTGCTAACATTTGGGAATAATCATGGCGCCCTTTAGTAAATGACTGGATAAATAAACGGTGCTGTATTTGCACACTGGAATATTAGTTAGCAATAAACATGTGTTATCAAGTAATGAACAACTATAGAGGAACCTTAAATCCATATAAGTGAAATAGTTGAAACTGAATAGACTATAGGAGTCCATCCACTTGACATTCTGAAAATGGTAAAACTGTGAAGATAATAACAAATTTCAGTGGTTAATAGGAGTTGAAAGAAAGAGAAGTGAATAGGAAAAGATAAAGAATTTCAAGGGAAGTGAAATTACCCTGTTGGACACTATTAAACATTTGTTCAAACTCAAAGAATGTTAAACACCAACAGTAAATCCTGGTGCAAACTGTGAAATTTGGGTGATTTGAACGGAGCCTTGTAGATTCATTAGTTGTCAAATTGTATCACTCTGGCAGAAGATAATGGGGAAGGGATGTAGGCATCATATGGAGATATCAACATCTTCCTCTCAATTTTGCTGTGAATTTAATATTACTTTAAATAAAGTTTTTTTTTTAAAAGTACACAATATCTCAGTGCAATGTAAACAATCAACTAAAACTTTTTTTTTTTCATTAGCAATCTTAGCTCTGTTACCTATACCTCCTAGTGATAGCACACTGCTGCAAATAGTAGTAACCAAACCCACAATGTTGATGCAACAAGGTTGACATTGATTTTCACGTTTGTCCTCCTCTTGGATTAATTATTCAAAGGTGATTGAATACAAAGTTGATTGAATACTTATACAGGTTTTGGCTTTGGTTTGTATGTTAGTGAAGCATTAAAAATTCTGATGGCCTTTAAAGTCATTATCAAAAATGATGTTTCTTACAGCTTAAAAAATAAAAGTTGAGAGAGGAGAACAAGCAAGCAAACAAGTATTCATTTCTGAGAACAAAAACACCTATTTGTCTTTAATATCTTTTTCTTTTATATGGTCAAGCACATAAAATGTCGGGGGGGAAATCACATTTTTTTCCTTGAAATTATTTTGCTTGTTTGAGTTTTGTGTGGATTATTGGAATAGCTAAAGGCTTTTTTTTTTTTTAAGAATCTCTTTGGTTTCATCCATGAAGTTCTTATTTAAAATACTTTACTCCTATCCCAGTTTTATTAAAACTTGTAGAAATACATTACAAGATTGAATAAAATAAATCTTGCAAAATTTTGAAATGTCCTTTTGACATATAACAAAAGTATTGTTATAAAGATATATTCCAGCTTTTTAAAAGGTATACTTCCATGCTAAAGAAACACTTTGAGTTTGAGCCAACGATTGGTTTAAAACGAATATCATTGTCCACAGCCAAGTAAGATTTTTCAATGAGTAGAATTGAAAATGTGAAAAGTGTGATACTTTGTTATATTTTCCTTTCTTAACACCTTGAAGCTTTTATTGAACATGATAATAATAGTAGAAATGTAAAGTTGGATGTGTGAATATAGTGAACATTTAATGAGCTGATCAGAAACCATGGTTTTGATTATTTTACTTTCTCTGGCAGATATCTAGTATTTCTGGTGTTTCTGAACTATGTATAAGTGGGAAGCAAATGCTCTGCAATTTATATTCTTCTATGTATATGTCCTCCCTTGTTTTTTTTTTTTCTTTTCTCCTCTTATCCATTGTCATAGCTCTAATCTCCATACTTATGACACTTAGCTATATTTCTCTATGTTATTATCTCTCTCCCAGAGCTTTGAATAAATTTCCAATGGCCTATATGCCATTTTCACTTGTCTCTCTTATCAACATATTTCAAAATGGACTCATTCACTTTCTTAGCAGTTCCTCCTCAAATTTCATTATTTCCGTGCCTCGTACATTTCTTAGACGTCACATCTTTCTATCAGGTTTCAAAATTGGCAGCCACAGCTTTCCATAGAGAAATGTTTTTTATTTGTTAATGTTTAGCTCTCATGCAATTGCCCAAGTACACTGTTAAGACAGGAATAGCAGATAAAAAGACTTCAGCTCTGGAGACACAATAGTTTTGGAGGCCTGCCAGTGATACTACTACTTCATTCACCAACTTGTGTGAATGCACAAAAATGTTCCCTCCACACAAATGGCCATTGTCCTCTGCCAGAGGTAGGACTGAGATGAAGGGGTCATGGGCAGATTTCAGCCACCAGTTGCTTCCTTGGATGGGGAAATGTGTGACAAGTCAGCTGACCCCTATATGTAGTGACTGGTATCAAGTCACTGAGTGTAACATCTGATGCTCAGGGCAAGATTGTAAAGACTCAGAAATGTATCCTGAAAGGGTAAGCCATGAGGTGGGAGCAGGCACTTTTGGGGAGCACCCATACACCCTGTAAGCGTTATTTGCCAGTCCTGCACTGAATACATTCAAACAATGACAAGAAGTGATAAAAACATTGTTGTAGTCACTCCTACCATGGTCTTGATCTCTGTAATGGTTTCATTTTAATTGCCACTGAGTGAAACTCAGAATTATTAGTTCAGACACACTATTCTCCTACTGGAAATGTTTAATAATCACAGCCTGTTACTTCCTATGGGCACAAAGGTCCCTGCACAGAATGATCCCAATGACAATTAAAATCTCATTACAATGGTCAACAGGTCATGAGGAAATGCTCATTCTCATTTTATTGTCAGGGAAACACAAACCAAAACAACCACAATTAGATACTATCCCACACTTGTGAGAATGGTCCAAATCAAAGAGACAGAAACCAAGAATGGGTTGGTGAGTTCTAAGGATGTGTGTAACCCTATGTTCACTGTGGCTCTATTTCTAAAGCTAAACTACAGCACACCCTCCCAAGTACAGGGGGGTGGATCAGTAAAATGGTGAATATACACCCAATTACAAATAAGGATGAACTCGTGTCATTTGTGACCACAAGGATGGAACTGAAGAGGGTAAAGTTGAACTAGATCAGAAGAAGACAGACAAATAAAGGATGACCTCCCATGTAGAATATATAGAAATATAAATAAGTATCCCTTAAAATTAAGTCAATAAAAGCCAACTTATTTCATTTGTGGCAGCATAGATGAGCTAGAAGAAATCATGTTAGTGGAAATAAGGCAGAAAGAAAAAGAGAATTACCAGACAGACTCACTTATATGTGGCAAAGTAAACTAGACTAAATATAGGCAAAATAAAGCAAAGGACAAGAAAAAGTTAAAACTAACAAACTAACAGCAGAACTAAAGCATACTACAAGGGAGGAGGGGAAGGGTAGAACTGGGGGAGAGATGAGGACAGGGAATTGTGGCATGATGGTAGGAGAACCTCATGGTATACAATGACATATGTGTATATATGTATACATATGTGTGTGCATGTATGTCTTCATGTGTGATCAATAAAATATTAAAGTCAGCTATAGAAAAATGTCAATAGCTATGCAAAATAATCACTTTGCACTTTACATCTATTTGTGTAAAAGCATAAATTATTATTATATAATAATAATAATTATTATTAATATGCATAAAATATTAATGATCTTATTATTTAACTGCAAAACTGTGGCAATCAGCAGAGAAGTAAGGTAGAATGGATGTGGAGAAGGCTGAGGGCACATTGAAGCATAGTGGGGGAATATTGGGGCAGTGGTGATGAGCAAGGTGTGAAAAGATACATCTGTGAAGGTGTAAATTTATAACACCATGATGTGCAAAAATCCACTAACTTACTTCAAAAAAATTATTAAAGAAAAACTCCATTCTAGTTACAAAATAGGGTACAATGTACAAGGCAATGACCATAGCTAACACTTTATCATATATTGGAAAGCAATTAATAAATAATGATTGTAAAAATCTCATTATTTATTGACATGATCCCTATGTTCTGTTTAAATTAAGACATCTGTTATTTTCTAGAAACCTACCAACACCCGAATATATCAGAATATTCATCCCATCAATACTGAATTTATTCTTTAAAGAATCTGTACTTCTAACTCTTTTAGGGTATTTTTATTACTATAATAAATTATTGTCATTTTCCAGTCTATATAACAATTAACTATAAGTAATATTCACAGAGGTTACGCTATTGAAAACATATTTCCTTATATTTTAGAGGATGTGAGAAATCTGGAAATTATAAAATGTTATTGTACTTGTTTATCTGAAAGTTTCTCAACTGAAAACTACAGCAGATAAAGATTTTCTTACTATTTAAACTATTAAGATAATATGCATCTTGATACTGTTTTCCATATTAAATGTGCAGTTCTTAACACTTATCTAATTTAGGTTATATATAATAGTTTCATAAATAAGAGATTTTAGATTATATCTGTATCTTTGATTTTACTTAGGCTTTATTTGTATGATAAAACACAATTAAAATATACTTTTTTCCAATAATATACCCAACAAGTTTGCTAATACAATATTCCAGGAATTAATATAGATATTAGAGACATATTCATGTAACACAGATCAGAGATTTGGCTTAGCTAATTTTTCTTTTTTAATTCTAATTGTCTGATTGCAAACTAGTATGTTTACATAACAAATACATTGTTAGGAATGTAATAAATGACATTGAAAATTGTCTTTTTTTACATTGATTTTTAGACCATAATTGGTATATAATGACATTGCTCTATGTCTTTGGGAAACAAGTTTTTTTTGCAGAGACTTCAATGCTAAAGAATAATCATTAAGTCTATGGAACTTTAGACCTTACTATTTTCCAAGTATAGAATAGCGAGCTTTTGTTAATTATTTTGCTAAATCCTAATCTCAGTAGGCAGATATTACTAGCATCATTTTAGAGATGAGAAAAGCAAGACTAACAGAATTTAAGTAATTTGCTCAAACTAACAATGGGAAGTGGTAGGATTCAGAACCAGGTCTGTCATCTGTCATTCAGCCTGTGTCAATGGACCTCTAAAAGATAACTGAGCTTAAAATTAAAGTCAGCATTATGCTACCCTCCTTAAAATGCATCTATGACCACTAAGATACATGAGAAATGCACACAAAATCTAAGATACATTTCCAAGAGGTTGTCAGTAGGTCATTTTAAAACCATGTTCAGTAGAATTCTTAATTGTCAAGTATTTCAATATAACTTTACTTTGTCAGAAAAAAACGAGGAAAGTGATGAGGGAAGTACTTTTCCCCTCTTAGTTAAGTGCAACAATATTTTACTCCCGAAAGTCCAAACCATTGACCAAATAGTCCTTCCTTCCATGGAGACAGAGCATATTAGGTCTTAGAGTCAATGATTTAAAGATGCATAATCATCTTGAAAGTCAAGTTAGAAATCAAATGTAAACAAGGGAGAGTGTGGCACCTGCTCTACCGACCTACTGGAAGAGCGATCTGACTTCATTATGGGCTCTTTTGCTGCAAGCAAGTTGCTGACCCTGGCAAGTTAAGCCCACAGAGGTTGAGGACACCCCTGCCTAATGCAGCTGTGAAGTGTTCCAATCAATTCCACCCAAAGCTTTCTTCGCAGGTAAGATGTCAGCTTGGCTCAACTACTTTGCTGTCAATTAGACAGTCAACATGAGTTGCACTTAAAAGGAGAGTAATAGCTCTACAGTTAAACGCAGATTAAGGACGTTCCCAGGGGAGCTCTCGGACAGAAACACTGGGGTGGGATAACTCTAGCAAAGTTCTGCTGAGGTCCTGCACTCCAGGTTCATGCATTTTGACAAAGTCCATGTGTTGTAATGGGGGTGAGGTTCATGGCATCGTACTCTTGAGCACACTTGTCCCCCAAAATCTGGCTGCCAGCCTACCTTGAAATGGATGGAATTCCATTTTCTCACCCCCACTATAGAGCCAGTAGTGGGATATCCCTTGAAGGGAATGTTAAGTTCAGAGATCTGGGTTCTACAATGATATAAGGAGTGTGAGACAGTGTAGATAATACATTTAATTTTTCCTGGCTTGTCCATGTAGGAAAGATGGATGAAGTTATTAAAGATAGTGGTTTTAGGAAAGAAGTGTCATGGAGGTCTGCTCTCATCTTAACCCTCTCCTATGTAGCAATAATCTGACATTACATTCAATTCCCTTCAGGGTCTTTAGAACATACACATTCCTTTGCCTGAAAATGACTGAGCTTACATTATCATTGTTATTCTTTCATTTAGAAAAACAAGAAATCTGATCTCTTACATTCTAGAAAGTTCATTCTCCATGACAATCCCACTGTCCAAGAACAATGGTTTGTGTTTACTGATTGCATCATACTTTTCTACATGCTCACACTACATTGTAATTAAAATCTGTGAAGTCAGAGAGAAAAGAAACAGCTTTTTTTTTTCTTTTAGGCTAGGTCTTGCTGCTATGTTGCCTGGAGTAGTCCCAATCCCGTGGACTCAAGCGATCCCCAGCCTCAGCCTCCCAAGTAGCTGGGATTACAGGCACCTGCCACAATGCCTGGCTGTGGCAAGAGTCCAGGTCTCTTGCCTCCCAGCACTTGGATTACAGGCACACACCACTGAGCCCCACAGAAACCTAGCTTCTAAATTTATGATAGTAAACCCATCTATTTGATCTCAATATTTAGTAATAATCCTACTAGATAACTTTTATTATGCACTTAGTATTTTACGCATACTAACTCACGTGATCACCACTGAGGAGTAATTAGTTAGGAAATCTCCAGGTTTTAAAAGAGAGATACTGGAATGAACTTTGTAGTCTATGGATGCACCAGAAAACATCATTCCTCAGTTTGAAGCTCTTAAGTTCATTAAAAATAATAATAATGCGAAATTTTATGAACTTTCACTGTGCCTCAGTTTCCCCCCGAACAGTGAACTTTTTAAACTGAGATTAATTTTACTTCTGTTTCTTAGATGAGATGAAAAAATCTAAACTATTTAACATAGCACCTGGCTTTTGACAGATGCCCTGTGGCTGTTAGCTGCCACTATCAGTATTATTCCTTGTTTCTTCTACAACCTGCCATTTCTAGAACCAGAGATAAATTTGAATTCACTAGACATTAGGAATTGATTGTACCTTTCAAAATTTACATTTTGAATTCTTTTTTATCTGAACTCCTTTAAACAAGAAATCAATAATAATAATAACAAACAAGAACCATATACTGGGCAGCTTACAGAAATCAGAGAGAATATTTCTAAAATGACTCTGCACATAAATAAGGGCACATTGTTCTGTTCTGATCCCTTTAGTTTAATGCCAGCTATAAAATGACACATCCAGGTTCTCTTTCCTCCTCTTGCTCACTTTACATAAACTAAGACAATCTCCTGGGTGCTTGGCTTTAGAGTCAGGGCCCACAAAAATAAATAGGCCTTGGGCCGCCAACTCAGATGATCTGGAAACAAACACAAAAAGCTGCTTCTAAATAACCTGGGAAGTGCAAGATCAAAACACACTCAGGCTATTCTGAGAGCAACCCCACCTGGAGAGATTACAGAAGGCTTCCAAAAGGAAGCCATAAATGAGCCAGGTGGGAATTAGAGAGCTGAAGAGGGTGAAGAGCAAAGCTGTAAACAGAGTCGTGGAGTGGAATCAAATCATCAAGGTGAGAGCCAGGGAAGCCTGGGCAGAGAACTCAAGGAACTCAGTGTTGATTGAGTAGAAAGGTCTGACTAAAGGAACAAGAGATTCATTCTGGAGGTGAGCAGGGTCAAATTACCCAGGTTTGCTCTGTTACACTAAAGGGAATGACTTCTTTTTGTCATGACTTAACGGGCAGCCACTGAAGCTTTGCTAACAGGAGAGCTGCAAGGTGAGAGCTGATTTTGGGACAGAATATGTTGACAGATTAAAAATAAATAAATAAATAGGTGAACTATGAGACAGAGGCAGAGATGTTGAGTTTATACCAGTGAGATAAAAGGTTTTATTATTATTGTTCTTGCTGTTGTTGTTGTTGTTGTTGTTTGGCTTCACTTGGGGGTTGTTGGCAGGATTTCTGAGGTAGAAATAACATAAATCAGTATGACAATGGAGGTGGAAAACACAAAACAGTGACTATCAATTAAATAACAGCAAACTATCCAAATAAGAGAGTCATTCAGACATAAATATGTCTTGTTAATGAAGCATCCATTCAGGGATGCAGCAACTACTGTGAGAACACAGTCTGGCTCACCACAGGATCTGTTCTAAGAGCAGAAGAATCATCTGGTGCCCTTTGCAACAATGCCCGGGTTTGCAAGCTCAATATGCTCCAACTGGGGACTCAAGTCTTTTCCTCAGTTTGTCAACCTTAGCACTGTTGACATTTGGGGCTTGAGGCTTCCAGTTGTGGGGCTATTCCTGTGCATTGTAGGTTATTCAGTCATGAGTTAGGTCTCTCACTCATGATCAACTGTCTTTTCCCTTTAATGACAATCAAAAACATCTCCAGACATTGCCAAACATCCCCTCAGAAACAGAGTCGATGCCCCCATCTCTCCACAGAGAACTCTCAGTTCTATTCATCTTAAAACATACTGGAATAGTCTACCTAATCTAATAAGCCCTTTAATTTGTGCTAACAATTCTATAGGGGACATTGGTGATGGGTTTGCACACATTGACACAAACAAACATTAGGCAGCTGTGAGGGGAATGGTAGGGTTCACACAACACCATGCTACAAAATGCTATTTTAGCTTCCTCCATGGGATAACTTTGTGCATAACTGAGCAAATCACATGAACACTATCCTTTGATATTTATTCGATGCCACTTATTAAACAAAGGTACTTTCTATTTTCTAGAAGCCAAACAATGCATAACTTGTTCATATCTCCACACTATTTTTTTTTTAAGTTTCACAGGAAGACACATTACTAGATAACCTACTCACAACTAAACCAATTAAAACAAATCCCTGATCTCAGAATTCCTCTCTACTGGGATGGTCTATAATGGTGTGGTTTTCTGCCATTTCTATTCATGTGAGCCAACTGAGCAGATCATGTCCTAGAAAATCCCCAGGAGAGGGAGCTTTGCTGACCCCCCAGGTTCCCTGTTCCTACTGCGGTTGCCAAGATCACAGCCATGGTAACTGATCAATGCATTCAGTGATGAGTTTGATTATGACATTCCCAAGAGATTGTACTAAACCCCTGGAAAATGGCCCCACACACCATAGACTGGCAAGACAGGTTTATGAAGTTTTAACAGCAGTTTAACAGTCTTACCAGCTTCATCATATTCAGAAAACAAAGACTCCTCATCAACTTTGCATTTGTCACACCCATCTTGAATGTGATAGTGATTCACACGGTGTGTTTTAAGAACAGGACAGGTTAGAGGTGTTCAGAGGAAAACCAACAGAAAGATGAGTATCTTAGAAGCTACTTTGGTTTTATCTGCTGACACTTGGAAACACTTGGAAAACCTACCTCCCATAACAACACACAATATACCCCACAACAACCCCACAATATGCACCACAATATTCCATGCTGAGAATATTGCCAAAGCTCTTCAAAATACAGGGTCAAACCCCAGTCTTACGAAGCTAGTATAATTTGATGCAAAAATGTATATGGGAGCACATAATAGAAATACAGACGTTGGTGAATGTTAGTAGCTGAAAATACTTTGCATGTAGGCGGTGTGGGCATGTTTGGTGTTTTTAAACCAGGCTATTAACATGTCTCAGGCATCCCCCAAACATGCTTGCTGCTGATTGCTGCTCATTTCTCTCTGAGCTCACCTCATTATTATCATCACTGACAATACTGAACATCACTGAGAAGAACTAGGAGCCTGCAGTAATGGGGAGGAAAGACGAAACCTACCCTGTGGTTTCCCAGCTTCATTCAGAAGTGGGAGAAAATTCACATGACGTGAGAGAAAAATTAGTTCAAGAACTAAAGAAAATAAACATCATAATTCAGCCTTTACTGGTTCTAAATTTAATACTGAAGTGTGTATGGGAACCTTCGAGGTACATATTTCAGCACTGGTTGACAGGACAGTTCTGTTTGCAGTGTTGGAAACCAACATCTTTTCTTGTTTGGAATGTGAAGTTACCTAAATTCAAAATTGTATGTGAGTGTTACTATGAAAGACACCAAAGAATGGGGAACCATTATAATTGTTTCCTCCAAAATATCTCTATGTACATCAAGTCATGTAGACATGGGGACAGAGCACATTCTTGAAGGAATTTTGCTTCCATTTGGTATTTTCAAGATGACTTGCTCCATCTGTGTTCATCTCACTGAACTATCTATAAGTACTTTGACTTTTAATTTTTCCTTCTTATACTTCCTGATGTCACTTTGAAATTCACTGTACATTTCCATAGACCGATATTTCCCCATCACTGACAAAATAAATTTCTCCAAGGAGATGTTAAATATTGTTCCTCTCTCTCTCTCTCTTTCCGTTTAAATTTAAATCTACTTAACATCTATTCAAGTACGTCAAAAGCAAAGCATTTTGAATTATAAATTTTACTTGATCATCTCAAAGATTTTTATTTAATATAAAACAAGCCAGAGGGAAATAAGAAATACCAAAATATTATATTATCCAATATGCAATTTGCAAGAGTTCCTTTATTAAAATCACCAATTATTATTTCACATAAAATTTAATTGAGGTCATTACCCTCCTGGCAAGTTATTTCAAACTTCTTTCTTATAATAAGATTTGTTATTGTAACATTTTTCAACATCAAGCCTCTTTCACATGTATATGCTTTTTATATCTATTTATAAATATACAGGCATTACCCACCACTTGATTGAATTAATAATCAAGTTATGTGTTAAATATCTACCCAGGAGATGAGGTTCCTCCATTTCCTCACTGTTAACAAAGTCAACACATGGGAAAACCCCGACTTAGCCAACTCAACAGCCACCTTCTAAAAAGGCAAGTATCTGGTGCTTGCTGAGGAAATGAAGATGTGCCCTAATCAGATTTCTGGTGGAACATTTCCTGAGAACACGTGAGGTAGGAACATCAGGATACATGTCATATGTCCTTATCATCTCAACATGCACACAAACCTCAGGTTTATTTACGGAGAAACCACTTTCTTGTCAGGACACAACTGCTGGCTTCCAAGAAAAACCTGGGTGACACTGACCTTATACATAGGTGAATTAGAAGCATTTCCATTTAAATATGAGTTGCCTATATGACCCATGATCCAAATGGCATAACATTCCATGAGTGGATGGCAATTTAAATGGACATGTGGTTATGATGATGGTTATGTGGAGGCTAGGGAACAACTTCCTTTCCTTTTCTATGAATGTTGATTAGGCTCTATATGTATAATGAAATAATTGTTAAGAAATGGCACCCACCCTTTAGGAGCTAATTAAAGAAATCTGTCTTATAAATAAGCTTTTATATTCATGGTTGTAGACAGACAAAAAGCACATAAAGAAGAATAAGGTTTACCAATGCATGTGACCCCAAAATTAGAAATTCTGATGACTTTCAGAAAAAAATGTCAGCAGTAAATAACAAATCAGAGGTAAGAATATACATTTTTCCTGAAAGATTTGTTCTAGAGAAGACAGCAAATTTCTATAATAGGAATTGCATTCTCACATTTAAATTTTAAATGACAAATGTATTTCCATGACAAGATATGTTCCTCTTATGTAGTTAAACAAATGTATTTAAAGAAATTTAAAAAATAATTTGATGGGAGTATATTCTGTTCCATAGTGGTGGTATATTCATGTCCTATTTCTCTCTTTTAAAATGTCTTTGAATTTCATTTGCCTTGTTTCATATTCGCATCCTCAAGAACAGTGTTCACCAATGCGTGACTCACAGAAAGACAAAAATTGCTAGTTACAATTATTATATTATTAGAATGTTCATGTGTAAGCAATGGGGCACAAGTTCACTTGATATCAAATAAAATTATCTAACAATGAAAACCACAATGATATACCACTTTACACCAGCAAAAATGGTCCATATCAAACAAACAGGCAACAGCAAGTGCTAATGTAGATGTGGAGAGAAAAGAGCACTTTTGCACTGCTGGGGGAGAATGCAAACTGGTCCAGCCACATTGGAAAGCTGTGTGGAGAACCCTTAAACTACTTAAAATGGAATTCCCATTCAATCCAGCAATCCCACTTCTAGGAATCTATCCAAAGATTACAAAAACTCTAATCCAAAAAGACACCTGTACCTGGATATTTATTGCAGCTCTATTTACAATAGCCAGGATATGGAAGTAACACAAATGCCACAAAATAAACAACTGGTACAGAAAGCTGTGGTCTATGAATGTGATGGAATATCATTCATCAATCAAAAAAGACAAACATGTCATTTGTGGCAACATGGATGAAGCCAGAAGGAATCATGGTAGCAGAAATAAGCCAGAAAGAAAAAGAAAAATAGTGAATGATATCACTTATATGCGGCATTAATGTGAGAACAATCTAACAGACAAGGAACATTTTACACTATTTTTTAGCAATAGTGAAGTATAAAGCATGAGAGGGGGAGGTGGGAATATCAGGGACACAGAAGACTTGTCTGAAGGTTCAGGGTGATAAAGTGGCAGGAGAACCCCAGGGTAGATAACAATGTAAAATAAAATTATGTAATAATTAATTAAAAATATAAATAAATTTCATTAATCAAATAAAGATAAAATTATTTCTAGCAGGTAATCGATAAAAATTTCTAACAGAATTGTAGAACTAATTGATATTAGTTTTATTAGTTTTATTACACAGATAGAGAAGAAAAGTTAGGCCTAGAGTAATAAGTAAAAGGACAATATCAATGTCAAACAATTCAGTGTTTCAGTGAGATGGAGTTTTCTCATCTAGTGGAACACAATGGAGAATATATGCTTTGGAGTGGAAAACCAGTGTATTCAAAGTCCAGACCAATTGCTTTCTAACTTCATGAACCTAACTCCCTTGCCTTTAATCCTGTTGTTTGTGATCACAGTGTAACCAGTCCTTGTTGACAACTATCAGGGAATGCATCAGGCTCACAAATCTGCAAGGGGTCTTTGTGGTTCTAACAGTTACACAAACACACCAGGCAGGGCAGGGATCCAGGCAGCCAGGAGGTAGGTAAGACTCACAAACCCCAGGAAACTTCACTCTCTTTATCTGAGTGCTCTCCCTTTCTCTCCCTCCATCCCTCATTCTTGTGCACAGAAGCTCTCTGCACCCATTTATCCTTTTACCCTCCTTTTCTAAGCCCAAGTGTGCACACTTATAAATGTGCATACCCACTGGGCCACAAAATCTTGGGGAACACAAAGAGCCCATATGCTTTTTACAGACTAATGGGGGAAAAGACCCAACTCACTTTATAGTAGTTATAGGTTAGGCATGGCATTCAGGAAGATTTTGTATGCAAAGGGTTTAGTGCCATAAATCTTACAATATGTCCTCAATAAGTTATACATTTTTTTCTTTTTCTCATCAATAAATATTTTTGTGTGAATCTGAATATTCTTAAACCGAAAGTTCCAAATTCTGAAGAGGATTTTTTACATGATTCTGTTACATTCCCGAATTTTAGATTTTATTGTAAATTAAATACATACTATTTAAATAGTTTCAGACTCATAAGAATTAAGCATTCAAACGACCAAAGAAGAATGCCTATCTGAATAGAGCTGAGTTCCTGAATGAAGCAAGCTTTGCATAGGAGAATTTCCTGGAGTTCATTTCAATGTTTTGATTTTTAACTATTCATAAGAATCGCTCCAGAGTGTTCAGCGGGTTTCTACAACAGCCGCCCTGCTTCCTTTACATGAAAAACCTCTTTGGTCCTCTATTCCCAGGGAAGGATTCAGAAAGATTATTGCAAAACCAAGTCAAATACTTCCACATTTACAGTCCATGCTGTCTAGAGACTTCCCATTTCATTCAGAATTAAGTTCAAGGTCCTTTTGGGGGACTGCAAGTTTACACATTATTAAATCTTGATTAATTGCCCAACCTTATTTTCCAGGGTTCCACCCTCACTCCCCCACCCCCGGATATAGTCACTTTGTTTTTTTAACATGCTATAATGCCATGTCCATTGAAATTGCTTGTCCTGCTCGGAATTCTCTTCACTCACTGCCGGACTCTTCCACCTCTTCCAGGCTTCTGCTTATTCACTCCCCTCTCAGAAAGGTCCGGTCTGGCCCCTGCGTTTCCCTGCTTTACTTTCTGTGGAGCACCTGTTTGACAGCATGAGCACCTGAATCTCATTAGCCACACATATATTTGCATGCTCGCATGCTCGCTTGCTCACTAAAAGTTATAGCAGACAACCAGAATCAATGCACAGTACCTTGGAGAGCAGCCACAGACATGCTCGGAGTTGTAAAGAACATGCCTCACTTGACGTGCCCAGAAAAACCTGCTGTCTGTCAAACAAGGCAACCATCACCTTCTTGTAATTTCATCCTGTTAACAAGGACCCTTTCAAGGTCTACTTGCAACCAAATTTCCATATGTCTGTCTTGTTATTATTATTACTATTATTATTATTATTATTATTATTACTTACTATTACTATTATTTTGGCTGTTAAATAACTCCAAGGATAACACTGCATGATCCTCAGTGCAAGAAGGCTGTGATGAGCCTTAGACAAAAACATGTGCTACATAAACTTTGTTGAGGCAGTTACAGTGCTGTTGGCTGTCAGTTCAATTTGAGCTAATCAATGGTTTCTAGAAATAAAAGAACTTTAAATGCACACATATACACACAACCAACTTATATATTGACCTGTTAGTGAAAACTGTGTATATGCAGGATCACAGAAATCTAACACATTATTTATAACCTGGGCACTGGTTCAGAAATTGCTCATTTGATGTCTGTGACACTTAATAAGTCATATGTACCACAAATAATGAAAAACAAGTGTAGTTTATTTATCATGTATCACCTGTACATTGCTACTAGAATATATGTTTCATGAGGCCAGAAAGATTTTTTATTTATCGCTGCACCCAGAAATAATAGGAGTGCAATTAGTATGTGTTATATATTGAATATAAGTCTTCATTGATACAATGGGCATTTGTTACATTTATAAATAAAGACATAAACCAATTACTATGAAGAATAAGTCACATTAATAAATATAAATAAGAACAATCTTAATATAAAATAATATAAATGAATAATGAATGACAAAATAAACCAATTATGATTGATACATGAGTCTTTATGCCATAATCAGAAGGATTAAAAAATAAATAAGTGATGAGCTTAGCTCTTGAGTTTTCACAAGTAGGACAGCTTAAGTGCTTGGAGAAAGCAACGAGCTGCCCTCTTCTTTAGCATTTAGCAGCATTCCATACCCACTTGAAAGACTGCAGGAGACAAAGCTGATTTCAAAATGAAAAAAAGTAAAAAGGATAAAGAAGGTCACTACCTAATAGTTCAAGGATCAACCAACCAAAAAGGCACAACAATTATCAACATATACTCACCAAATGAGGATGCACCAAGATTCATAAGGCAGTTACTAAGAGAACTGACAACAAATATGGATTAAAAACACATATGTAGTAGGAGACCTCAACATCCCACTCTGAAAAAAAGACAGATCAAAGAAAACAAAAGCTACACAAGGACACAAAAGCCTTAAAAGAAGACCTAGACAAAGTGGACCTAATAGATATCTATAGGACACTACACCCACAAGGAAAAGAATACACTTTCTCAAATGTACATGGATCATTTTTAAAATTGACCACATACTAGGCCACAAGGCAAAAATGAATAACTACACAAAGATTAAAATAATACCAACTTTTTCCCCCAGACCATCAGGACATCAAACTAGAAATCAACAATGAAAAGAAAGCAAGAAGAATATCAAACACTTGGAGACTGAACAACATGCTACTAAAGGAAGAATGGGTAATTGAAGAAATTAAAGAAGAAATTAAAATATACTTCAAAACAAACAACAAAGAAGACATAACATCCAGAATGTCTGGGATATAGCAAAAGCATGTCTAAGAGGAAGGTTCATAGCAATACAGGCCCACATCAAAAATCAAGAAACTAACCAAAAAAACAACCTAATCTACCAATTCAAAAAATTAGAAAAAGAGCAACAAAAAACCCAAAACCCAGCAGAAGACAAGAAATAACAAAAATAAAAGAAGAAATAAGTAACCTAGAAGTCAAAAAGACTATCCAGAAGATCAACAAAACCAAAAGCTGGTTCTTTGAAAAAATAAAAAAAATTGATAAGCCCCTTGCAAAGCTCACAAAGGAAGGAAGAGAGAAGATTCAAATAAACAGAATCACAAATGAAAGAGGAGAAATTACAACAGATACAAAAGAAATCTAAAGGATAATAAAAAATTACTATGAACAACTATATGGAAATAATTACAGCAACTCAGATGAGATGGAGAGATTCTTAGAAAGATACAACTCTCCAAAATTGAACAAGGAAGATGTAGAGAATTTAAATAAACCAATCACAATCAGTGAAATTGAAGCAGTCATCAAAACTCTGCTAAAAACAAGAGCCCAGGACCTGATGACTTTACAAATGAATTCTACCAGACATTCAAAAAAAGAGAGAATGGAGGACTAACTATTCCAGACTTCAAGCTATACTACAAACCCATAATACTTAAAACCACTTGGTACTGGTACAACAACCAACAATCAGACCAATGGAACAGAATTGAGAATCTGGAAATAAAGCCACACACATATAGCCAATTAATCTTTGACAAAGGAGGGAAAAACTTACATTGGAACAAAGATAATCTCTTCAACAAATGGTGCTGGGAAAACTGGACTAAGACATGCAAAAAAATGGACCAAGACATCTCTCTCACACCATGTACAAAAATTAATTCAAAATGGATAAAAGACTTAGCTATCAGACCTGAAACCATAACATACATAGAGGAAAACATAGGGAAAACCCTCCATGAAGTACAATTCAGAAATCCCTTTCTGGAATCATCTGCAGAAGGCAAAAAATTGAAGGAAAACATAAACAGATGGGACTTCATCAAACTAAAAAGCTTCTGCATGGCAAAAGAGACAACAGAAAAAACTAAAAGAAGCCCAACCAAATGGGAAAAATTTTTCGCCCTCCAAAAGAGTGATAAGGGATTAATAACACTGATCTACAAGGAACTCACACAACTAAACAAAAACAAAACAAGATACCCAATCAAAAAGTGGGGAGAAGAACTAAAAAGACATTTCTCCAAAGAGGAAATACAAATGGCCAACAGACACATGAAAAATTGCTCAATATCACTAACAATCAGAGAAATGCAAATCAAAACCACAATGAGATACCACCTTACACCAGTAAGAATGGCCCACATCAAAAAAAAACAGGCAAAAACAAGTGTTGGCATGGATGTGGAGAGAAAGGAACACTCTTACACTGCTGGTGGGAATGTAAACTCATCCAGCCACTATGGAAAGCAGTATGGAGAACCCTCAAACTAATGAAAATGGAATTACCATTTGACCCAGCAGTCGCACTTCTGGGAATCTACCCAAAGGAGACCTCAACGTGGGTACAAAAGAACACCTGTGCTCGGATGTTTATTGCAGCACTATTTATAATTGCAAGGTCATGGAAACAACCCAAATGCCCCAGAACAGATGAGTGGATGAAAAAGATGTGTATATATACACAATGGAGTATTACTCATCAATTAAAAATGACAAATTTGATGAATTTATGGAAACCTGGATGTACCTAGAAGAAATCATTCTAGCAGAAATGAGCCAGATAGAAAGGGACAGAAACCAAATGGTTTCACTAAGATATGGTCAACCAAATGAAACTGCACAAGGGGAGAAGGGGGACCAGCTGGAGCGGGTGGGAAGGGGAGGTGGTGGGTGACCCCCAGGGACTGAAATGATGTGAAATATACATATAATATATATATATAACATATATATAATATATATATTATATATAATATATATAATATATATAACATATATAATAGAAATAATAGCTGCACTACTACAGCTTTTCCAAAAAATTGAAAAAGAAGTAAAACTGCCAAACACATTCTATGAAGCAAACATCATACTCATACCAAAACCAAATAAAGACAGCTACAAGAAAGAAAACTATAGACCAATTTCCCTAATGAACACAGATGAGAAAATTTTAAACAAAATCCTGGCAAATGAATCCAGCAATGCATAAAAAGCATTATTCACCATGACCAAGTGGGATTTATACCAGGGGCACAAGATGGTTCAATATCCAGAAATTAATTAACATAACACACCACATCAACAAAGAGAACAACAGAAACCACATGATAATATCAATAGATGCAGAGAAAGCACTTGACAAAGTCCAGCATCCATTCATGATAAAAGCCCTTGAAAAATTAGTGATTAAAGGAACTTACCTCAACATAATAAAAACCATCTATGACAAACCTACAGCAAACATCATCCTAAATGGAGAAAAACTACAATCATTTCAGTTAAGATCTGAAACCAAGAGGTCCACTCTCCCCAATATTCTTTAACATTGTACTGGAAGTTCTAGCTAGGGCAATAAGGCAAGAGAAAGACATAAAAAGGATAGAAATAGGTTAAAAAGAACTGAAGCTATCATTATATGCTGATGACATGATTCTCTATATAGATAACCTCAAAAATCCACAGAAAAATTGCTTGAAATAATAAACCAGTTCAGTAAGGTAGCTAGATACAAAATCAACACAGAGAAGTCAGTAGCTTTCCTATATGCAAAAAGTCAAATAGAAGAAGAAATCAGAGAAACCATCCCATTTACCATTACACCAAAAACAAAACAAACAAACACCACCCCCCCAAAAAAAAAGCAAAAAAACCTGGAATAAAAATAGCAAAACAAGTGAAAGAAAACTTTTACAAAGAAAACTTTTATAACACTGCTAAAAGAAATAAAAGACATAGGAAAATGGAAAAATATTCCCTGTTCATGGACTGGTAGAATTAATATCACCAAAATGGCCATCTTACCAAAAGCAATCTACAGATTTATTGCAATTCCTATAAAAATCCCAATGACATTTTTTAAAGATATTTAAAAAAATACTGAAATTCATATGGAATAGCAAAATACCTCAAATATCAAAAAAGTCTCCTGACCAGAAAAACAGAGAATGGAGGTAATACAATTCCAAATTTCAAACTATACTACAAAGCCATGATAATTAAAACAGCTTGGTACTGGTAAAAAAAAAAAATAGACAATCAGAACAATGGAACAGAATTGAGTGCCATGAAATAAAACCACATATATATATAGTCAACTAATCTTTGACAAAGGAGTGGAAAAACTTACATTGGAATAAAGACAGCCTCTTCAATAAATGGTGCTGGGAAAATTGGACTAAGACATGCAAAAAAATGGACCAAGATAACACCTTCACACCATTTACAAAAATCAACTCAAAATGGATAAAAGACTTAGATGTCAGACCTGAAACCATAACATACATAGAGGAAAACTTGGGCAAAACCCTCCATGAATTACAATTCAGAAATACTTTTCTGGAAACATGTATAGATGGCAAAAAAGTGAAGGAAAACATAAACAGATGGAACTACATCAAACTAAAAGCTTCTGTACAGCAAAAGAGACAACAGGAAAAACAAAAATAAGCCCAACCAAATGGGAAAAAAATTTTGCCCTCCACAAGAGTGATAAGGGTTTAATAACAAAAATCCACAAGGAACTCACACAACTAAACAAAAATAAAACAAGAAATCCAATCAAAAAATGGGAAGAACTAAAAAGACACTTCTCCAAAGAAGAAATA
>PVHY01017158.1:0-17553 GCA_004024945.1 Uropsilus gracilis
CCAGGGAAGGAGACAACCAGGCCTCAACGCAGCCAAGCCCGCCAGGCCCTAGATCAGGCGAGGCCATGCCCAGAGGTCCCCGAAGCCCAGCAGGCCTCAGTTCCGGAGCGGCTACCTGAAGACGCCTGAGGGCGCTGGCCCTGGACGCATCTGTCCTGCGGACTCCACCGCCCGAGGCTCCCGGCTCGCTCCTCGGGCAAAGTCGCGCCCACTCTCACCGCCCACACCGCCCAGGCCCCAGGGAAGGCCTCCCCTCCGAACAGGAGACGAGGGGGTCACCTACGACGAAGACAAGGCGCCCCTTGCCCCGTCCCCACGGATCCCCGTGTCCAGCTACGCCGGAGTTCCCGGGAAGAGCCGCAGAGGCCAGCGAGGGGCGCTGCGCAGCTGCAACGAGGAAGCGTCCCCACGGGCCTGGGCAGCAGAGGCCAGGACCCACCCTGCCCCGACAAGGCCAGACCGTCTGCGCAGCCCAGCCCCGCTTCTCGGCCAGGAGCCACGCCTCGCTGCGCGCAGGCCCGCTGAGGGACGGGGTGCACAAGGCGTTCGGGCCGCTGGCCCGGGCGTGGGCCGAGCGCCCCCAGGCCCTGGAAGGCACCCGCGAGAACCCAGGGCCTCGCCACCCGCCAGCTCCACAGCTGCTCGCTAGACTGGGAGCACGGCGCCGGCGTGGAGCCACGCACCGTAGGCCGCAGGCGGCGCGGCCACGCCTGACCTCGGCCGCCGGCCCTCGGGGCTGTGCTCCGGCGCTCAAGCGCCGGCCTTCAAGGGGACGACACGCGACTCTCCTGCCCAGACAGGAGGCGACCGGGAGGTCCCGTCCTCCACGACGGAGGCCCCGGGCGGGCGAGGGCGGCGTCCGCTGACCCTCCACGGGAGAACACCGGCCCCTGGGGGTTCCGTGCTGAGAGTGGACCGGCCTGGGTGGGCGCGCCCTCCCCTGTGCCGGGACCCGCTCGTAGAAAGCATCAGACCCCGCTCCGCCTTCAGATGGCAGCGCCAGCTCAGGCCGATGCGGGGAGAAAAAGCCCCCCTCTGAAGCGAAGCTGGGTGGTGTCTACCAATCCCGCCCTTACTTCGGAGACTTAAGGAAGTCCCCACAACCAGGGCATCCCGTGAGATGCTCCCTGTCCCGCGCGAGCCCGGAAGCCCAACACCGAAGCCTGCGGGGCCGACCTGCCTTGTCCCAGGCGAACCCCCGGAACTGCTCCGCACTGCCGCAGGGATGGCCGCCCCGGGGGCCCAGGCGTCTGCCGCCCACGCCACTCGGGGAGGAGCAGCGCTCTCGGCAGCGTCGCGGGCCTGTTCTTGGGAGCGCAGACAGGAAACGCTGGGCTGGGTAAGGCGGGCAGCACATGGCGGACGGGCAGCCAGGGGCTCGCCGCTGGCCTCCAGGGCCAGCCCGGGCGTCCGTGTCGTCCCTGAATCCCACCAGCAGGCCCAGCGCAGAGCTCCACGCTCAGCTCCCGCCGACACGGAACACGTGCGGCCAGCCAGGCCTCCCCTCGTAACCGAGGCCCGCAACCACTGGGGCGGCTGCAACGGTGACCGCGATGGGGGGAGGGGGCGGGGGACGCAGGCCAAGTCCCCGCAGGCCCGCAAGTCCGAGGGCCTCTCCGGCTACTTCCGGGGAGGCTCCCCGCCCGTGGGGCTGCACCCCCGAAGGGAAGCCTCGCGTGCAGAGCTCCCGGAGACATAAGGAGCGGCAGGCCTGGCTGGCCCGAGCGGCCGCCTTGGCGCAGCGCAGCGGAGGAGGTCCACTCCACCGCTCCGCCCGTCCCTCGCCTGGCCGGCCCGAGTGGTCACTTGGCCGCGGTGCGGCGGCACTGCAAGAAGCGAAGGCCCAAGCGAGCCCCGAGGCTGGGACCACGTGTCCCTGAGCTGGGCACGAGCCGCCTCGGGAAGCTCCGGCGCATTGCCCCCCAGGGGGGCGGCCCTGGCAGGGCGGGGCTGAGGACGGGGCCGCCGCCCGGGCTGCCCACCGACGCTCACCTCTGCTCCCGAGTACGTGTCCGTCCGGGGGACAAGCTCGTCCACGTCCACCTCACTGCTGACGGGCATGGAGCGAAGCTGCAGGCGCAGGATCTCCTTCCTGGTGGCCGCGTCTGGCAGAGGCACGTAGATGATCCTGTCGATCCGCCCCGGTCTCAGCAGGGCCTAGGAGGAGATGGCGCAGGGGAGGTGTGAGCAGCTCAGGGCCGCAGCGGGGGACGGCCCGTGACCGCCCACTCACGAGCGCGCAGGGGTGCCAGTCAGTCACAGACAGTGATACCTGACGACGCCTCCTCAGGGCCACTGCGTGACAAGCGCCCACCACGTCAGGGAGACCCACCCCGCAGTGACCGACGCTGAGCTGCTGCCCCGCGGCTCGGCTCGGCTCGGCTCGACACGCGGGGCGACGGCGGCGCCCAGGGAGATGCCGTGAGTGCCCACAGAAGGCCAGGGCACGGCACCTGCTGGCACGGCGCTGTCGGTCGGGCCTCTGCCTCAGTCTCCCTGGGAAGGGCGAGACCCTGGGAAGGGCACCTTGCCGTCTCTGAGACTGAATCACCCACGAGTCTCTGCTGACACTGTCTTCGAGCCAAGACGGTCTGTGTGAACTTTTGTCTCCTGTTTTACAACTGAAGCAACGTCCTCACAGCTGGAGGAGGCTGCACGGGCATTCTCGAGAGAGACGAGACCCCGAGGGCAGATGCTGCCGCCGGCCGCTCTCCGGCCGCTCTCGGGGAATGGCCCTTCCCCACGCAGCCTCTGCAGGCTCCCGCCCTGGGAGTTCGCAGGCCCCAGGGTCACAGTGAGCAAACCCCGGAGAGGGGGCACCCGGATGTGCTCGTGGCACTACGGTGACGACACCAGGATGCACCCCTTTCAATCGCCCAGCGCTCACACCTCCGACAGCTTTTCTTCAGCGGCCGGCCAGGCTGCCAAGCAAGCGGCAAGCCTAGGACAGCACGACCGACGTCGTCCTCCGAGTCGCAGCCAGCGCCTTGCCCCCTGGCCCCTCTCTGCACCTGTTCTCTGTGGCTTGGCTCGTGGGCCCCTGGGTGCAGGTGGCTCCCCAGCCCCCGCCAGCGGGACAGGAGGCCGGCTGGCTACGGCCCCACGTCTCTGCGACGGCCCCGCTTCGTAACGGCTCAGCCGCTGTCGGCTCATGGCTGAATTTCATACAGCTCACAGGTCATAAGCCGGGCGCAGTGGTGCGTCCCTGTAATCCTAGTTACCTGGGAGGCTGAGGCTGGGGATCGCTTGAGTCCATGGGTTCAAGACAACCCTGGGCAACATAGTGGGACCTGGTCTCTTTAAAAAAAAAAAACTCACAGTCACAAAACAGTCCTCTTTTTAAATAGTAAAAAACAGCGAGATGTTCTTATGGCAACTGATGCTTAACCAGTGTAAGGAGCCAGAAAGTGTCATGACTATGAAAGAAACTATTGAAAATATCTCAAAACAAAACCCAAAGATCAGATGAAAGACTCTCAGAACGTGGATCATCTCGGCAAACATGTGGAAGCCTGATGCACTACGGGGCAGGGCAGGTCCAGGGTTAACAAGACTGCTTCATGGATCCAAATCACAAGCCATGAAAACCTAAACCAAAGCTTTCCTCGGCTCTCGGGTTCTCGCTACGCGGAGACCCTCAGCATCCTCTACGTAAGCGCCGTGGAGCGTGAGGCAGAGAACAGCCCCCACCAGACTGCAAGGCCTGGTGCTGGAGGCCAGTCCCCTCACCGCTTACCTTGTCTATCCTGTCCGGGCGGTTGGTTGCAGCCAAAATCGTCACATCCTTCAGCTGCTCGATGCCATCCATCTCTGTTAAGAGCTGAGCCAAGACACGGTCTGCTACATTCCCAGCACCTGAAGAACTGATTTGGAGAGCAGCCTGTAAGTCTGCCCACCTACCCTCGAACGCTCAGCACTCCACAGTACAGTGTATTTTATAACGAGAAAAACTGTGTCCGCTGGAAAGCATAAAGTGCACGCTCGGAGCTCGCTACGTGCTGAACCTCATACTGACAGTTCCTGGGCTGCAGAACGGGGGGTGGAGAGCAGGGTGGACCACCCGACCAATAGGTGGGGTCGCTCCGCCAACTCCTTCTCATGGGACACACATGGCTGCTCCGCTCAGGGAGCTGATGAGAGCCTCAGCTGCAGCACTGCACAGCCCAGACGCGCCCCCGGAGGCTTCACACAGAAGCGAATGCGCATCATCCTCCCACAGGAAGTGCCTGCAGCACACACACTCTCTTTAGAAGGACTCCCAACACTGGACAGAACAGGAAGCTGTATGTGTAAACCGCTCTGAGACACACTCACAACCTGTGTGAAATGAGACTATAAACAGTCATACTTACTACCCAAAACCCAGGAACTAAACAACACTCATTTTAAAGTATTGGACGTAAATTTTAGTCTATTTTAGCTATAGTTTAAAAAACGTGATTTAACCCTGAGGATAAAAAAATCTGAGTACTAGAACTTTTACTATAACTGAATCCTACTGTGTTATGTAAATACCCAGCTGAGCTTGGTTTAGTTTAAGGCTTACACAACTCATTATGACAGAGAGCATCAGGGGTTTCTGCAAATATAACGGAAATGGGTATTTTTCAAAACAAAATTGCCTACGGAAGTACTATCAAGTGAGTGCACAAACGGTAAGTTGACCAGGAAAAGAAACTGACTTGGAGGTGTTCTCATGTCAATGCACTCATAAATAAAAGTGGGTAAGAAATGCTATCTACCTTACAACCGCAAGATCTGAGAGGATTCCTGCTACATTTCTTACCTGCCCCTCTCAACTGCCAAGGCGTCCAGCTCATCAAAGAAAATGATGGAAGGAGCCACCGCTCTGGCTTTCCGGAAGATCTGGTGGAAAGAACGCCACGTGAGCGGGAGACCGGCCAACGCCACACACTCTCCAGCTGGTGTTAGTTTAAGACTGTATCTGAAAGAGATCTACTATCTGCACGCCGACCAGTCTGACGGCTCTGCATCGTCCTGTCACAGAGGCACGCACGCCCCGAGTGGTGAGGAGGAGGCTGGCTGCGAACAGAGACAAGAGAGCAGCGTGAATCCACGGAGGGGCAAGGGGAGAACCCCGCGTAGCATCAGATCAGCCCAGGCAAAGTCCCAGCTCCACTGCCTGGAGCTGCGTGACCTCGAAGGAACTCTCCAGACTTCAGGTTCCTCAGCTTCGAGCCGTGGGCCATGCCAAATGCCTGCCTCAGACTGTTACAAGAACTGAGTGAAAGCAAGCGATGACGCACTGGACTACTGTAAGGGCCTGGGTCACCGTAAGGGCTCAGACTGAAGGGTATTATTAACCATCAGAAGCACATCAGTGCCAGGGACCAGCACGTGACACAGCCAGAAGCCCGGAGCCTTCTCATTTCTCCGGAGAGCGTTTGGGACGGTGCCATTCGACGTCAAGCCGGGATGAGAGCAGCGGCCAAAATGTGAGAGAGGCTGGCCCAGAAGCCGACCGGACCACTGACCGTGGCCGGCCAGGCTGCAGCGAGAGCCGTGTGACCGGGCTCAGCCGCCAACACCTCCGAGAGACGGTCCCTCGCAGCCTGGCTGTGATCACACGCGACGCCAAGCCCCGCTGTTGAGAAACACGGCCCCTGCCCTTTTCTCATCACTGGGGTGGCATCGCCAGTGCCTTACATGACTGCCACCGCCTACACTTTGAAGAGGAAAAAGGGGCCAAAACAGCTTTCAGTTTGGTTAAGACGAAAGGCAAGCATGGCACCTCTCACACCGCCAGAGCGAGATGCCCAGGGAGGCTGGGAAGCACCCACACCGCAGCAGTCTGTGCTCCCCACCTCACTAAGCCGCCCCGAACACGGGGCACCTGAGGGGCGTGGTCCTAAGAAAGGACCAGCTGAGTGGGGGCAGCAGTGTGAAGGGGAGGAGGCGCCGCACCGCCCAGCGCCCACAGACGTGGGTGCGCACAAGGAGGGCAGGAGACCCTCAGCGGAAAGGGGTCAGTCTTCTCAGAACCCGCGCCCTTTGTAAGTAACACCCCCCCCCCCCCGTGGTAAACGCTGGCGACTAAGAGTGCATCTGGAAAATTAGAAGGTGGGCAGCGCTGTATTTTAAAAAGTATGCTGAATGGCCAAAATGGACTTTGTAAACCAAATCTCCGCCTAAGGAGAAAAACGTCACCAGAACTTGGATCTGAAATGGGCTCTCAGTCTACGGCCATACCACCCTGAACGCGCCCGATCTCGTCTGAAATGGGCTCTAAGACCTGCGACCGACAAAGTGGAGACGGCAGCGGCAGGCAGGGCCAGGTGCTCCTGGGGTCCACGTGCGCACGGGTCTCACCTCTCTCACGGCTCGCTCGGACTCACCGACGTATTTGCTCATCAGCTCGGGCCCCTGCAGGGAACAGGAAAACCACTCGGCACCACAGCGGACGCAACCAAGTGCGTGTCCTGTGATGGGGGCGCACAAGCACGCAAAAGCAGACACAGGAAGAGAGGGGAGAGCAACAGAAACCCTGCGACCAGAGAGTCTCTCCGCTGGGCTGGTGGTCACTGGACGCCACACAGGCCTCAGCGGCCACCCCCACGCTGCGGGCGCTGCCGGCAACACGAGGCCAGGCCGCCCCGAGGAGCGACAGCTCAACGCCAGCCAAGGAGCGGTGCCCGCGCGCCTACCCAAGCCACGCTGAGCGGCACCGGCAGCGGCATCCACACCCCCGGGCTGGCCCAGGCCCGGCCGCAAGCCGGCTCGGCCTCAGCGTGTGGATGCGCGCTAGGCAGACCACCTATCCAACCCGCGGGGTGGTGGAACGCTCCCGGGGGTGTGGACAAGCCCGGGGAAATTAAGGCAAGGGAGGGGAGCCAGCACCCACGGCAGCACCTGCCGCAGGCACTCGAGTGCCCAGGACAGATGCCACGCCCAGCCTGCTGCTTGCTGCCCATCAGGATGGACTTGCAGGCAGAGGTGCCCCTCGGCTGCTGTCCCAGCGGAGACAGCTGACCCTGGACGCCTCAGAACCACCAGCACCGCCAACCGGGTCGGCGTTTCACACCCTGTGATGATAGGGGCCCTTGTCACCCCCAAGTTCCGCTCACCCAGCCCATGCCGATCTCCTCTCAGACATCTGCCACCAACGCTTGAGCCTGCTGCTGGGCAAACCCTTTCCTTCCGCGTCCAAGACGCGTCCTTCCGCGTCTCAGGAAAGGCATCAGGAGGACAGGGGAGGACTTGGTGCTGGCGCCACCAGCAGAACCCTGGGAGGGTCTGGCCTCTCAGTGGCACGCGGCCTAGGGCCGGTTCAGACACGTGCAGGCTCTGACGCGCGGCCGTTCTGAATCGCGATTTCTTCTTCCCGAAACACTGAAGCCAGCACGTACGGCGTGAGGAGCGGCAGCTTTGGTTCTTCTCTGCTGGCACCACAGAGGGCGGCCAGGCGTGAGAGCACTGGGTGAGGGCTGGCAGCAGCGCATCACAGCACTGGGCCAGATGAGAGCTCACGGGGAGAGCGCCCGGCGCGAGAGCTGGGGACGCGGCGCAAGACAGCAAGATGCCTTTTTTTTTGAGACCAGGTCTCGCTACTTTTTCGCCCGGGGAACCGCAGGCTCTCGTTGCCCGGGGTGCCATGAACTCAAGCCATCCCCAGCCTCAGCCTCCCAGGTAGCTGGGATGACAGGCGCGCGCCACCACGCCCAGCTGTTTTTTTGGGATTAGTTTCGCTACGGGCCCCCAGCGATCCCTGGCCCCGGTCATGGCTGCCGGCTGCCACCTACAGGCATGCGCCACCGTGCCCAGCTCAAGACGACTCTTAACAGGTCACTGACCGCCTCAAGCACAGCAGTAACAACCTATTGCACACTTGCCTGGCCTGGTAACGCGTGCTCTCCTCTACAGGCGTTAAGACGAACCACCCAGGCTGTAAGCCGGCCAGCGTGGGCACGGGGCTCTTCCGAACGCTGCCTACGGCCAAGACGGCAAGCGCTAAGTCAGAAAGCAGGAACGTACCCGAATGCCACGAAGACTGTGCTACGAACCAAGGGGGAATTGCAGTGACCGATGCTCCGCAGCGTCGTTCCAGCAGATCAGTCACAAGCTGAGGGCAGCATTCGCTCGCACCTCACGCTCCGGCAGCCCCGCCCCCTGAAGCACAACTGGGCTCTGCCCAATCCGCCCAGGAGCTTTCTGAAAGAGGCCGGCGGCCTGCTGCCTTGCGCCACCACAAAGCAAATCAAGTTTCCCGAGTGTCTCGGGACGGGAAGGGAGCAGATGTGCTGACCGCGGCCAACGCGACGGCACGGACGTGCTCCCGCCCCCTCTCCCAGGAGACAGAAGCAGACCCGCGGTGTGAGCAAACGACCTGGAGAACTAACAGGAGTGCGGGCACATACAAGGCGAACACACCAGGAAGCGACTGGGAGGCAAAGGGGCAGGGTGTGCCAGGCAAGGCATGGCTCTGGCAAGGAAGAACCTCGGACAGGGGCTGGCGGGGAAGGGACACAATTCACACCGTCAGTTCCTCTCGAAACCAAGCTTCCTCACATTCACTCACTCGGGAAACGACAGCGCTTCCCCCGCAGCTGCCTGTCCCCAGAGACGGAAAGAAGGGCGGGAAAGGAAGGAGCAGCGGCACCAGCCGGTGCCTCACCTTGATGGCTAGGAAGTTGAGCCCGCTCTCGCTGGCCAAGGCCTTTGCGATCATGGTCTTGGAGCAGCCGGGGGGGCCGTACAGGAGGACCCCCTTGGGTGGCTGGATGCCCATGCGGACGAAGCACGCCGGGTGCTTCAAGGGCCACTCCACAGCCTGTTTCAGCTTCAGCTTGATGTTTTCCAGTCCCCCGATATCGGACCAGGACACCTGCGGAAGAGGACATTTTGCAGATACAAGTTTTGCCACGAGGTCAGGGAACAGGATCGATCCCACGCTCCTTGCATTTACTCTGGGAGGAAGTATGGGGTCACCCTCTTTGCTGGTCACGCACAGCTCCCGCTCTCTCCTCGATGCCCCGGGTCCCCAACACGGAGTAATATGTCCAGCCCGGCACAGACTCGCTGACGGCCACAACTACACACGTTCCTCGTAGGCTTGGTAGTAAACCGCTTCCCTTCGCGCGCCCGTCTGCTGCTGTTCCGAGGGCTCATCCAGCCTGAGGACCAGCGTGGGGATTCTCCCTCCCCTGCACGCTGACAGCCACCACAAGGAAGGACTAGAGCCTCCCAGCTCACTGCTCGAGGCACCGCTACTTCGAAAAGTGAGGCTCAAAAAGCAAACAGGAAGGGCTGAGTGCCACGGACACGACCGCTGTGCCAGGCCGCAGCCACCGCCGGCGCAGAAGGGGGCGACCGCTCAGACGACCTGACGAGGGCACCCCATGCGCTTTCCCATGGACACTGCAGCTACTCACTCACCAGCACACGCTGACCGGATGGACAGCCACTGTGCGGGAAGCCCAAGGGCTGAAAACAGAGGCGAGCAGCTCTGCTCTCACGGAACGTAAAACCCATTACAAACCACCCAGCTACACTCATCAACAACTGACATCTCCACAGGAGCATTCACTGTGGTATTCTCCGTTTTCTTGTTCAAAGACTGTTCGTCTACAGATGATCCAGTACAAGGCTGCTGTAGAGAATGGAAATGAGGTTTTGTGCTCAAGCATTTCGTAATTTCGATTTTTTTCACGATTACAGAGTCGGAACTTTCCTTGAGGCAGAAATAAACGACTTAATGTTTATCACGAAATTTGAAAATCACCTCTTAGCCCTGTGATTCCACCTTTAGGAGTAACACATGTAAAGATATGGACACAGGTATATCTGTAACAGTATTAGAGAAACATGGGGGGAACAAAGTATCTGACAATAGAAGGATAAAACAATTACTCATGAAATTGTCTATTGCCAGTCACATTAGTCCGGAAGTTTTAAGGTGAAACGGTCACCATATAATCTTAAAGCAGCTGTATATGAAACTAAGTACACCTACGATTAACTACTTTCATGCCCTTTCCGCGCGTCTAGGTATTGAATGTAGTTCAATCCACTATCCACTAGCCCTAAGGCAAAATACTTTATCCAGCTGTCTCCAGATGAAAGACTGAAACGCGATAACGCATGTTAACACATCCAGACATTCTAGAGCCGTTCTTGTCCTGGAAACTAGGCCATTTGGCATTTTCTTATAAAACGAAATACGCAGCCAATATACCACCCCATAACTGCATTCTTGGGCACTTGCTGCAGAAATGGCAACTTACACCCACACCTCACACACCCACCCACCACCCACCCCTTCACAGCACCTGTATCCAGATCAGTCTCGAACTGGGTCCCAGCCCGATGCCCTTCATCAGGGGAAGGTGCACACGCCGCAGCCCAGCCACAGCACACACGGCACCCCACAGCTCAGGGAAGGGCCCATGGCAGAGCCACAGTGCTGATGGGGCCGCAGAGAACGCCGCTGAGCAAACATTCTTCACCCCACAGTGCACACTGCAACTCCACTTACAGACACAGAAGGACAGATTCCTAGAAATAGCGGTGGACTGAGGCAGGCATGGTGACGAATGGCATGACCACAAGCTGATAGGCACCTTTGCATGTAGCGACGTCATGTGGGATGGAAAACACACGCGCTCACACAAGCAGGAGTACAAATGAAAGCGGAGAACTCAACTTGTTGTGCGAGAGCCGTGTTCACAGCAATGTGAACTGACAGCGGATGAAGGGAACACAGGGCCCCCACAGTGTTTCTTACATCAACTGCAACTGAATTAAACAACCATCTCCATAATAATTTAAGTGGACAGATCATTCTGCATCAGTCAAAGAAGACAAATTTATGTCATTTGCAGCAACATAGACAGAGAGCTAGAAGGAAACCTATTAGGAGAAATAAGCCAGAAAGAAAAAAAGAAACACGGGATGGTCTCACTTATATGAAAGATATAGGAAAAAAACAAACAAATGGGTAAGAAAAATTTAAAACTGTCAGCAGAGTCGAACCATGAAGCAGGAGAGGGAGAGGAGGGAGAAAACAGGGGAGGCGGAGGGCACAGAGGATGGAGATGGTTGGCGGGTGTTGGGGAGGTGGGGGAACCTTGGGGTAGGACAATGATGTGGTATGTATATGTATACACACACACACACACACACACATGTACATAACAGAATACCACTACTCAACTGCAAAAATCACCAACGCCACCAAATTCCGTCAAGAATCTATACTAGTAGAAACATTCATTGCTCCCGGGAATGTAAAAAGGCACACTTGTTTTGAAAGTAAATAAAACAAATAGAAGTTTTTAAAAAGCACACGTGTACCATATATATACACATATGTTGTATGTATTTATGAGGATGTGTGTATTTGTACAGCAAGGGAAACCCGCACGCACTTCTACTCAATAGGTCACTGCTAGACTTACCATTATATGAAAACAGCTAGTGAGATTAATTGATAGCCTTTCAATGTCAACACTTCAGGAAACTATTAGAAATCTAAAATCTGGTTACCTATACTTGGATAATTTTTGAAAACTATTTGTGAATGAAATGTTTCTCATAGCATCTCTACAGTACAAGGGAAAAGAATAAAATTAGTTTCTGCTTTGGGGAAAAAAAATCTAATTGGGAACATTCCGGAATCTCACCCCCCCGCCATAGCTTAGCTCGCTGTGCAGCTGATAGGGGGCAGAGATGACTTACATTTGGGACATCAATGGCCACTTCCCTCATGGCGCTGGGCCTGACACCGTTCATCCCCTGCAGGAAGTCATCCAGGGTGACCTTCACAGCCATGGCCAACTTGTTGTCCGGCAGATTCGGCTGTTTCCTCAGGACTCTCCGCAGAGCACAGAGACCTACCAACAGAAGAGTCGGAGACTTATCCACCCCCCCCACCCCAGCCACCACCCATAACACAGTGAAAAGTCCTGATCTCACACATACCACAGCACACAAATTTCTGTGCTGGTGTGAGGGGAGTTGGGGCAGGAGGCAGAAGGACGTGGGTGAAAAGGCAGCCAGAGCGCTCAGTCTGACAACGACCAAAAAACATGAAATACTAAAAAAAAAGAATTTGTGTGCAAGATAACACGCGCGCACGCCCACCCCCCGCGACCCCACAACCAACCGCCGCAAGGTTTATCAAAATTACCTTAGAACTTCCTTAGAACAGAGTAAAATACTGACATGACACGCCTTTGCCTCTGCCCTCCCTGTCAATGCCTCCTCACCAGCGTCACAAGCTCTGCCGGGATGTTGCAGAAAGTCCGACAGGACAGTCAGCACCACAGTGCGGGCGGGAGTCAGACCTGAGTTCTGTCCATACATCCGCTACCGTCTCAGTGATGGGACCAGAGCAGGGGCTGGGAGGCCTGGATTGGGAATGACGAACGCTGGAGGTCCCACCTTTGGAAAAGCCGTCACGGAGAACAGGGAGAGACGACGGAGGGACTTAACAGAAGAGACGGGGAGCAGAATCTCCGAAGTAAACACGACGGGTGCCAATCCCAGCCGCGTCAGACTCAGATCCAAAATAACCTGAGGACATGCACGGAGCTGGAGAGCTAGAGCTGCTGAACTCTCCGTGCTGTTTGCTCAGAGTGAAACTGTGGCGGGACTGAGACGCCACCCCTGTGCCTACGCTGAACTGCCAGGGTGAGCGCCCTCTGCCACCACAGGGCAGCCAGGCCCACGGCCTTGTGGCCAAAGCAGTGACAACAAAGTGCCACAAGAAGGCTGACCTGACGGAAGTTCAGCCTCCAAGGCCTCGGAAAGCCAGTGGAACATGCGAACTGACCCTAGACACCAGAGTTGGTGCCAACACGTTTAACTGTCTTTCACTAAAATGTTAGGATTCGGCAAACCTTTCACTAAATCAGGACACCATTGTCGTTTACTCACCCTCACTGATTTTGTGAACTCTGATGGAGAAGCAGAAGGATGCAAGGAAAGCACACACAAACTTCTAAAACACTGGGCCGGGCCTCCACTGCTAAGAAGAGCATCGGCAGCACGGCGACCCCAGAACATGGACTAGTAATCCTGCTTGGGCAAGAAGCCCACGCAAGGAGACGTAGACAGGATGACAACCCACACCAAGGAAACTGAGCATAAAAGGGAAAACAGCAACATTTCCTTGGGAAAACGCCTCACCCCATTCTCCTCCACCTGAAACTCCCCGTCAATTAGGCCTCTCCAGTAAGAACCCATTTGGGTCTCTCCGCCCTCAGTGCTCCAGCAACCCCTCCACCCCCCACTCTGCCTGTCAGCCTGTGCTTGGGGGGAGGGGCAGGGCGGGCGTCATCAGTCCAGACCCCCCACCCTGCCTGGACGCGGCGTTGCTGAGAGCGAAGTGCTCAGTGAAGCACCTGTTCTGTCCACTTTGACGAGCATGACCATGCCCTCCGACAGGCGTCCCCTCCTCTTGGTGTGGCCCAAATGCTGCGTGAGCTAAGTGCCAGTGTGTGCGAGGCAGCCCTCTGGGGCTGGCAGCTCCAGAGGACCCTCCTGCAAACGGAGGGTGTGGCACAGGAGGGGTGGTAAGTCAGGAGCCAGGGCAGGGCTGGGACAGAGAGGGGTGCGGTGCGACGGACAAAATCTGAAAACGCTTCCGCCAAGTCTCGGCAGGAGAAGCACCCGTGTGCACCTGCAGTGCTGACCTGCCGCCGGGCGACGACTCACGGGAACGCGACCCTTGGCAGGAAGCGGCTAGCCGAAGCCGCCGAGAGGACCCTAGCGAGCATGGCGGCTCCGCACAGGCTCCGGTCTCCACGTCCACCCATCGAGCCGCTGGTCAAGGAGTCAGGAAACCCTCAGACACGACCTACTCCACAAACGCTCGGAGCGCTCCGACGGGACGCAGGGAGGAGGCGGCAAACTCAAGCTGGAGGAAACACAGGAGCAGCAGCCGCTGCGCAGCTGCGCCAGGTACAGCGCAGCAAAGAGCCGTGACAGAAACCACCTCGGGACACGTGAGCAGCCAAGTGGGCTCCGCGAGAGGTGAAACATTCAGGGCTCCCACTGCCTCACATGCGGCGAGAATAAACAGGCGCCTGAGCTAAAGTCATGAAAGATAAAAAATGACCTGAGAGTAAGCCGTGGGAGCAGGGGATCTGGTGCCAAAAAAGCAGCAAGCATCCCGGACAAAGGGGACAGAATCGACAGAGGCCCCCGGTCAAAAACACACACGACACTGCGGAGAAGCGCTGTGGAGCGAGGCGACATCCCTGGATCCTCAGAAAGAGGGAAAAACACGGGCGACATAAACCAACACCCACCTTACCCCACTGACTAGGGGTACGGGAGACCAGCCAGCGAGAAAGGAAAGAACACGGAAGACTACCACTTGCAAGAGCTCTAAGAGGTCATCGCTGCCAGGCCGCGCGGTCCTGGAGGCGCGGACTCCAGCTGAAGGTGCTCCCTGGCTCCGACAAACGCTGTTCTGGAAAAGAACGTCTGCGCCCAGACGCAGAATGTGTGTAAGCTAAATGTTAAGTGTGCACCACAGCTTCCAAAAACTCAAGGTGCGTAAGCTCTGACGTAACCGCCTGCCGCACCAGACCCGCCACCAGCACAGGGTCACTTTAAATAAAGCAGCCTCGCTGGTCTCAGGTAGATACTGAAATGTTTTCTCTGATTCATGTCCTCAGTTCTGCGATTCTACGGTGCCGTGCTAAACTGCTGAGTATCGGCCAGTACCAAGAGGCCAGACAAAATTCTATGCCAGGAAGTCAACATTTAAAAGCTCTGTGCACTTCCACACATCAGAAACATGCGACTCACTGAAGAGATGGGCAAGTGAACCAGCAAGGGGAGAGCGGAGGGCAAGCCCTCCCCACCATTTCCTTCTGCCCTCCCCACCATTTCCTTTCCTTACTGAGTTCAAAGTTTATAGTTTTAAATGTCAACAGAGAAGCCATAGTGCCAGGTTCTCAGGAAACAAGTTTGAAACAAAAAACAGGTGGAGCTAATCCGCCGACAAGCGTGTCCCTTCAGTTTTCACTGCCTTACCATCCACGGCCTCAAAGTTTCAAGAGTGGAAACCAAGACTCAAGGAAGATAAGGCAAGTACACTGGGCAACCTGAAGCCTATGCACTCTCTCCAGACTAAGACATCTTCCCCTTGAGCTTCATGTCACCACCCAGACAGTCACTGCCGGAGAAGAGCTGTGACTTCAGCCATCCGCTCCAGTTTCAATCAGCAAATATCATCTCTCCTAGGCGCATGAAAGTCTACACCCTTAGCCTGATGCTTATTCAACGACGAAGTTATTTTTGTGACAAGCTCCTTCGTTAGAAACTGACAACAATCCTAAACTGGCCCCAAGAAAAAACGCTTCAGGACTAACTGCTTGCCCTAGAGACACCTAATTCTGTGAAAGTATAAGCTGAAACAAGGGCTCTGGGCCTTCTATTTGATCCTTAACAGCTGAGCTAAAATCTCCTCATGAAAACTGAAAGCAACTGGAACAAACCCAAGCGTGCCTTCTGAAGATGAACTTCCTTTGAAATACCCGAAGCCGAAGTCTATGCAGACGAGTTGGTGCGTCAGTCAACCCTGACTCGCTGCCAGAAAAGCTCCTCTCCCCCACAGGCACTGCGAGTAGAGTACCGAGTGGCACTGGAATCTCTAACTCGCCACGACTCTCCACTACGCCCCAGTGTTTCTCTGACTTTGACTAAGAAGTACTGCAAGCGTGGGCAACCGGTGTTCTCACCCTAACTTTAGAAACAATACTGGCAGCAGTCAAAACAGCTGTGGGAAATGTCGGCGCAAGAACCTTTCCTGAGAGCCAGGCTGATGTGGACGTTGTCACAGATCCTCTATAAACTGTTACAGCCAGAAGAGAAGGGGACGGGGAGAACTGACAGCTATGAACATCTCAGAACTCTGGTAAGAGACAGATAAAATTTTTCACCAAGAAAAGCTGTGAAAAGCTCCATACTGTGATGAGACCTACTTAAGAGTACAATGACATAATCACTGTTTCAATGACAGCTTTAATTCTTCCCCTCCTATTGATACGACCTTATCGAGGCCCAGACACTGAGCATGAACACCCCGAGATGATGCGAAATCAGCAAGGCTACTAAAGACAAATTCTTAAAAGGTATGAAGCAAACACTTCCTTGCAGTCAAACAAACTAACAAACAACTGTGTCCAGTTCTTGAAGAAATCAAGTTCTCCTACAGCCACTCTCCTGCAATGGCAGAGGCGGCCTCAGAAGGCTGCCTGTACGAAAGCCTGCGTCTGCATTTGGGACACGCTGTTGCTATGCCTCTCCCAGCACTGAGCAGCGTTTACACAAGTCCTCTGGCTGCTCCGTAACTGACCTTTCCAAAGAAGTGTGGCCGCTGACCTGTGCCGCTAATTTAAAACATGACCAATCGGAGGGCTTTAACGCTGCTCATCAGAAAGGGAGCCCACTCCCGGGAGGAACATGGGGGCTCCGCCACGATGTGTCGGAGTTCACATGTGAATGGCTCGTCCACTTGAGGAATCTCTCCAAAGCAGTCGTTTGCTTAACCGTGAGTGGGGGCACCCCCAAACCATACTCCTGCTCACAACTGCATCACCCTCAGGAAAGCGCCACGTCTGAAAGGAAGGTCTCCCTCAGCCCCGGCCGGGAGGCACCGCAGCCGCTCTGGTAAACAGACCCGCGCCGGAAGCTGCGCCACCGCCCGCACTCAACATTCACGTTCACCACCGAGACAGAATCAGAAGCGATGGGAGACACGCAGCACCGCCGGAGGCAAGGCCAGGAAAGTCCAGCACGGCACGGAAGGCAGCCCTCCTGCCCTCTGGAAAAGCACAAGCAACTAGATGCCAGCGAGGCGCGGGCCTGCGCTAGCGACTCAGCCGGAGCCCTTTGCGTCAGGACGCCAGGAGCAACACGGCTGCTTAGGCTCTGTGCAGTCCGGCACGGGTACCAGGCGTGTGAGCTCCGGTCCTTGGTGGGAGGCTCTCCAGGTGCTCCCCCCGGACCGGCAGCTCCCCGTGGAAGGGGGCACGCCAGCAATGCCCAGGTACCAGCCCGGCTCGGTGAGGCTGGGCCAGCTAAGTCGCCGGGCGACCCTGAGAACGGGCGAGCGGAGCATCTCTCTGCTCCCGCCACGTGTCATAAGCTCCGTGCGGGCGAGAGGAGCCCGCGCTCCGTGGCGGGGCTCATGAAGGCCGCGCCCTCCGGAGCTAGTCTCCCTCTGGCCCAAGGCAAGGGCTCCGCCGGCTGTCCACACGGGCACGGCAGGCCCAGAAGCGGCCCTCAGCAGAGCCGGCTTCCCAGCATCCAGGAGCAGAGCTGGGGCTGCGGGGAGGCCGAGGGCGGGGCTCTGAGAAGGCGGGCGAGCACCTCGAGTGAGTGCCACACCTGAGCAGGTCCCCTCAGCAGCACGGAGGGGGAGGGGGAGGGGGAGGGCAGGAACGCCATCAGCATGAAGAACACCACCTAGCAAACGCCGTCATCTCTGCCAAGAGCCAGGGGCAACGGCCTCATTGCTTCCCAGCTTCGTTTCTCAGTTAGTTATTCCTCGATTAATCCAACAGTTATCAAGCACCGACC
>PVHY01017158.1:17653-32184 GCA_004024945.1 Uropsilus gracilis
CACGCCGCCGCGAGGGGACATCCAGTCGGCACAGAAAGGCTTGCAGCCCGGGCAGCTCCCTCCTGGGATATTCCCCGCTCAAGGGCCTCACCTTCCCCCGCCCCCCACCACTACTGTCAAAACGAACATCCACTCAAGGTCAAGGCCTTAGAAATCCCAAAACAGTTTCCACAGAATAGACCAGCACTTCGCAAGCCGCAGATGGCTTCGGAGCGTGACTTCCGCCACCGCAGTACCACGCCAAAACACGGCCCACCAAGGAGGCCGAAGGCCAACGCCCTGCCTGGAGGTCACAGCAAGTCCGAAGGATGCCCCCACCCCCACCACTTTCACTATCCCTGCACGGGATCAAGGAAGGGTCACCACCGGCCCCAGCTCCAGAAGACGTGAAGCCAGCAGCCTTCCTCGTGACGCCAGCAGCACAGAAGCAGGCGGAGAGCGCGGCCCAGCTTCCCGGCGCTGCGCAGAAGCGTCCGCACGGGTCTCGCCGTCGCCTAAGCCGCAGCCTCCCCGCCTTAAGTCCTGCAACGCGCAAACTGAGGTTTTGACCACATGGAAGGAGGCAAAATCAGTTTTCCCCAAGACAAAGCTATGGAAAGACGCCCCCAGTTTCCCAGGAGCTCCAACTTCTCTCTCCCTTTACTACTTTCTTCTTCCCAAAGCGCTTTCCCTGACGACGTCCTCAAAGTCGCAGAGGCAAGAAGCGAATGAAGCTCAAGCGCCTTCACGCAGACACCACGGTCCCAGGGTCTGAGGCACACCAGGCTGCGTCTCACCCAGCGCGCGCGGTCAGCCTGCCAACAACGCCACTTGCAAGGACAGGGGCTCCCCCCGGCGCCAGCCCGACCTCGCGGGACAGCACCAGGAAGACACCGCCCCGTCAGTGCGTCTGCTGACGCGAGTGCAGGTGTGACACACCCAGGGAAGGTCCGGAAGGATGCACTTCCATCGAAGCGGTTACTGTGAGGAAGGAGGATTCACAGCGACTTTGCGTCTCTCACAGCCTGGTATTTTCACTACGCCCGACTCAGCAGAAACAGCGACCCAGTGGCGCGGCGAGAGCGGCGAGCACACAGAGGTGAGCAGCACGGGCCCCACACATGCCCTCACCCGCTTCATGACACCAGGCTCCCAGGTCGGCCCCCACGTAGCCGTGGGCCCCACGGGCCAGCTGCAGCAGGTCGGCCCTGCTGAGCGTGTGGGGCACCCGGCGAAGCAGCTTCTGCAGGATGTCAAGCCGGTCCTGAGCGTTTGGGACGCCAATCTCTACCTCCTTATCGAACCGCCCAGGTCTTCGGAGAGCAGCATCCACAGCGTGAGGGCGATTCGTGGCCCCGAGAACCAGCACCTGCCCTTCGCTTCCTTCCTAGCAAAAGGAAACAAAAGGTATTTACTCTCCCACAAGCAACGCACAGAGCCGCCGACCCAGGAGCTGGCTAGACAGACGGGACGAAGCTACTGTCCAGGCAGCTCTGGGCAGTCCTGACAGTGCTGTGACCATCTCACACTTTCCCAAGTTCAACGGAAACCTGCCCTCCCAGAATTGTCCACTGAGCAGCGTCTCTCCCGTTTCCAGGATCTCACACGCGACATGACACCCCTCACCTTGGCGTAATGCCCTGGTTTAAGTCGTCCTTTGCCCGATTCAAAAGCAAAGACTGCAACCTGCGCCGGACTCACACAGAACCAGACTTGATTAGGCAGCGTTTAAGAAAACTTCAGAGGCTGGGCATGGTGGCGCATGCCTGGTAAGGTGGCAGCCTAGGAAGCCACAGCCGGGGCCAGGGATCGCGGTTCGAATCCCGCTGGGGGCACATAGCGAGACCTAGTTCCAAAAAAATAGCTGGGTGTGGTGGCGCGCGCCTGTCATCCCAGCTACCTGGGAAGCTGAGGCTGGGGATGGCTTGAGTCTGTGGTACCCCGGGCAACGAGAGCCTGCGGTTCCACCGGCAAAAACCGCAAGACCTAGTCTCAAAAAAAAAAAAAAAAAAAAAAAGAAAACTTCACAGACGGACAACTCCTCTTTAACTGGGCTACGCCTCTGAATTCCTGACGACACGAACAATACAACCAGCACCTGAGACGACAAATGGACTAGGACTCTGTGAACGAAACTTGGAACAACAAATTACAAAGATTAGCCTCCGATGATTCTTTTTTTTGAGACTACGTCTCACTATTTTTGCCCGTGGAACCACAGGCTCACGTTGCCCGGGGCACCACAGACTCAAGTCATCCCCAGCCTCAGCTTCCCAGGTAGCCGGGATGACAGGCGCGCGCCACCACGCCCGGCTATTTTTTTGGGACCGGGTCTCACCACGGGCCCCAGGCGGGGCTCGAACCGCGATCCCCAGCCCCCGCCGCTTCATAGGCTGAAGTTTACAGGCACGAATCACCGTGCCCGGCGCCATCGATGATTCTATTCTATTAGATAACCCAAGCGTAACCTCAGAAACGCCCTAACACTAACTGGAACCTAACCAGCCATGCTGACTGTGCGTGGACTACAGGGGCCTGTTGCACTTACAAGACACACACAGGCTCTGCAGCATCAGTCACCTGCTGCAGCCCTGACCAAAGGCAGGACGCCCGTTCACAGCAAGTCCCGCCCAGGGCAGAGCAGCAGCTGCACGCACTGTGGCCAGGGACTACGGACAGGCCCTCCGGCCCCTCTTAGCCACCTGGCTCTTCGTGCTGCCGCATGTGGACTGAAGCTGGAGTCCCCTATAAACACAGACACCTGGCCGGCTTTATAACTTCACTCCTACTGGAAACAGACAAACTGGTCAGACTTTGGAGGCTGGTTTTGTGGGTCAGTCCTCATAACCACACCACCCCCAACATACCAACCTCATGAAATCTCCAGCTTTAATTATTAATGGAGAACCAAGCCTTGCAACCTCAGCGAGCACGGCCCAGCACCCTGAACTAGGTGCCAGCTCCCCAGCAACAAGCCCCCTCCAGTGTGACTCTGGGGGAGCCCGCCAGCAGTGGCAGCAGGGAAGACGAAGCCCCCCAGCCCTTTCGCAGATTCACTAGCTCCAAAGGCGATAAAAACCAGCCACCTCTTTTTGTGATGCGCCAAAGGAGGGTCTGGGATTACATAGCGTAAATTTCCTTTGGTTCTAACGTGACGACTCTGAAACAGGGGATCTCCAGACCTACAGATAAAGGGTGTTCTTGTGACAAAGACCATCAGACACGAGTCTTTCTGCGGCCCGGCTGCCAGTCCCAGGGTCTCCCGTCACAGCCAGCACGATGTCCTGCACTGTGCAGGTGTGTGGCCCACGCATACAGCACCGAAGAACAAGCATGTGCCTCTGCACAGGCCCGCACCCCAGGTGCGCAGTCCTAGGGGAGAGAGCACGCGAGGCCTGTTAGGGGATCTGGTAACATGGGTCAAGTCTTTGAAGTGCGGTGAGACACTCATTTCTCTCTCCTTTCCCTTGCAAACATACAGTCTCAAAACAGCTTTGAGTGACAAGTCCATGAAATGAAATTTCTTAATGAAATTCCACATCACATGCAGCTGCCTTCTTTACTGACTCCTTCAGACTGTTAGTATCACAGGTCACAGGAGAAATCCATCAGTGTTACTTTGTGCCAGAGAAACACACCAGCTTACAGTGCCCAGGGAGTCAGCACTGAGCTGAAGGAAACCACGCTGTGGGTATCACCCCCAGTTGCTAGAGCAGGTACTTTCTCAGAGCACCCGCACTCGATACATGCGACCGTTTCCGTGACTCCGTCCATGCTGGTAAGAACCACCTCAGAGAGCGCACTTACCGCACCAATGCCGTCCATCAGAGTCAAGAGTGAGGCCACAACTCTTTTTTCAACTTCATTCTGAGTCCCTTCTCTTCTAGGGCAAAGTGCATCCAGCTCATCAATGAAGATAAGTGATGGGTGCCTAGACAGAAACAAGCGAAGTGAATTCCCGAGTACACGGGTCGCTTTTAAACTGGCTGTGTTGCAGTATCAAGTGTAAATCGAAACTAAGGTATCTTGACTTTGTTAACTGAAGCACAAACCAACAAAACTGGGAGTCAGTCAACATGAAAGACAAATTGCAACAGGATCTCAGCTGAAAAACCTTAGACGAATTCTAGCCCTGATCGCTAGCTCACCCCCACGTTCACTTGGCGGTACCCTCCGTGGCAAGCAGACCCCACCTGGTGTTACCAGGCTGCCAATGCCCAGCGGGCTGTTGGGGTGCCTGGATAGCAGAGACACCGTCCCCTAAGAAGAGGCTAGCACTCAAAGGCTAGAAAAGAGAAACGCTCTTTTGAGAACTTCGAAGAGGATCCATTCTTCAAAAGGATCAATTCTCAACCCACTTCCATCTGAAAGGAAACCTCAACTTCCAGGATGATTACGATTTAACAACAAAACCTACGGCACAGCCGCAAGTGCCAACCTCCAACCTTTAGTATTAGGGATTGTTTTGTTTGCTTGTTTTCTTGCTAAGAGAGCACGATTAGCGCTGAAGGTCACAACAATGGCAGCCGTGCTCCCGTACACCTCGGAGCCAGCACAGACTCTGCTGCTCACTGCTTTGTCCCAGTTTGCCCAATCGGAGGAATAATCAATAAAATTAGCTTCTGAAGAGCAAAAGATTTCTTCCCGCGGAAGCAAAGTATAAAATAAAGGGCTGCTAGAAGCCAGTCACACTCAACACCCCCATGCACCCGGAAGAAAGCCCTTTCTAGGCATGCGCGTGGTCATGTAACTGAGCAAATGCTAGTCTTGTTCTTCTACATCGTGTAGCTTAGCTATCAAACTTCCCAAACAACAGTAACTAGAATGCTACTGTACATATACGCTCTGCTTTCAGCACTATCACTATTATTTCTGTACTATTCTTTCAAACTTCCTATGAAGTGTCGGTGTCTCTACTTGATTATCGTGGACTTGAAAGAAAACTGGTGCAAACATCCAAAACTAAAGAATACCTCAGAGTGGCTTCAGCAAAGATCTGCCGTAACCTGGCTTCAGTCTCCCCGTAGAATCTATAACAAACGACAAACATTTAAGGCCAGCTCATTGTTCGTAAAGCTCTGCCTACAAATCTCATCTGACTCTTCAAATGTTCCCAAAGTTCTTAAAATCACTTCCAAAGACTAAACCCAAACTTCAGCGGTATGCAGACTACACAGGAAATTTAAAATGTTTCAACGTATGAAATATCCAGACGAATCCTACGCGGCCATTTTTTAAAACCATGTTTAAGAAATGAATAGCATGAGGCACCTACTTGCTTATAATCTCAGGGCCATTAATGACAAAGACAGTGGCTCCAACCTCATTAGCAACAGCTCTGGCGATCATGGTCTTCCCGGTGCCAGGTGGCCCGTACAGCAGCACTCCCCTCGGGGGAGGAACACCTACAAGAAGAGAATGCTGGGTCAGCACTGCTGGGTTTCTTGTACGTGTGGCCGTATCATGGCAAAACTTAGTTCTACAACACAAATTTACCCGCACCACCAGACTAAATGAAAACCTTCCTGCCCCCCACACCCCCCAAAAAAAATCAAACTTGCTGACTAACTCAAACACAGTCCCCTAACAACACTTTCTCTTAGGAGACCCAACCAGGCAAGCATAGTAGCAAAAAGCTGACCACTACCTCCCATTCCCCGACCCCTAACATCCACGTCCACAGAGCACCGGACAGCCATCTAAAGACAAAGTCCAACACCCGGGGCAGACGTTCTGAACCACCAATGCCAGCTTCCACCCAACCACCCCTCTCGGAGTACTAACCATCTGGTAACCTGGGGGTTCACTCAATGTAGAGGCTCATGAAAAAGGAAAAAACAGAGAGGAAAATGTGGGATGCACCAAGTACTCGCCGAGGACCTGGGCAGAGACCACAGTGAGGCAGGCAGGCTCCCCACTGCAGACCAGGCACTCGCTGCATGCCAAGGTCTGCACACAGAGGCAGGCACCTACTGTAAGAAGCCCATTCAAAAGCTGTGCCTGCTGGGTTCATTCTTCGGTCGCTACAGAGGACGTAGCATACGGTGCTTATTCCAGAGCCAACAGGAGGAACTGCGGGAGCACGTAACTCACAGGACAACCCACAGCCCAAGGAGAGGAAGGAAAGCTCAGACAGGCATCTCCCAAAGCCACTCCACCCCCACCATCGCCACAGCCCAGGAAAGCAAAGCAGGAGGGACAGATGTGGAAGTGGGAGGAGGCCACCCTCTCCCAGGGAGAGCTCACTCTGCCGGGCCCAGTCATACCGTAGCTCTTAAAAAGGCCGGGCTGTTTAAGAGGCAACTCGATGATCTCCCTAATTGTTCTCAGTTGACTACTTAAGCCTCCAATCATGTCGTAAGTGACTTTGAGTTGGTCGTCTTGCTCTTTAGAGCTTGCATGCATTTTTTTAAAATGGACTCTCGTTGTTGAAGAGAGAAAATAAAAGCGATCGGTGCTGCACTTTGCTCCCACGTAGGCTGAGTCCAGCCCTCCGTCTTCGCTGGCAGGGTGCTCGCTTGCTTCTCTGGCAGATTCAAAGCTACATTTCAGGTCGGTGGCTTCTTCAAGTACAAGCCCAGGACTGTGGTCCCCAGGACTCTGTGGGCCAGCTGACACCGTGTCAGAAGCTGTACTTATGCTCCTGTCATCTGGAGGCTTGCAAGGAGTACTGCTCACTGCTGGGCACAGGGCACTCTCCAGCCCTAACTGGCTGAGCTGCAAAGATAAGTCCAGGGTGCTGGTCTCTGCGCTGGGCCCTTCAGCAGCCAGTCCCTGCACAGCTGGGTCAGAGCTGCTCTGAGGCCTTCTCTGCACCAGGCCATCTGCCCCTCTCACTCCCAGCACTTGCATCCTACAGCACCGTCCATAGAAGGTGCAGTACAGAAAGTTGCCTGGTATAAGAATCTTGCCATCTAGAAAACAGTTTATTAAATACATGTAAGCGTAACTTCCATTCATCTAACATTTAAACAACAATTTCTATCATCTATTAAAAAAGCCACAATTGTATAAAAAGACTAAATAAACAGTTACTTGAAAAACGTTAGCCCTAACTGCCCCTATCAAGAGCATCGTCAAGAGACAGCAAAGGACCAGACGATTTGGGATCCCCTGCACGCAGCACAGCTAGGAGCCTACCCAATGTATCAACACATCACTAGGCACCCCCCGCCCCCAATAAGCCGACCTACAGTGCACTGCTATATCAGGCCTTCCTTCGAGAGAGTAAGTGCTTCCCAGACCTGTCCACAAACAGGCCACAGACCCTCCTTGATCAATCGACCAATCGTTGAAATCAATCAATCAATCAATTAGTCAGTCAGTCATCACAGGAAGCCACACATCCCTGTCCCACGGGACGTTCATTTGCGGAGACTGTTCTCTGATGTCGTGAAGACAATTATGACATGCACAGGACCTCACGACACAGGATCTATTTGTTGTGGCCCCACTCCTTAATATTTAAAACACAGGCTAAAATGTCTCACCCAGCTTTCTCAGGAGACAACCAGCCAACTGCTCTTCATTAACATTCACGTCTTTCTCACTGTAAGAAGCAGAGGAAAGAACAGAAATCATCACTGAGCACAACAGAAACGCAACTGCCATAAAGTGACAGGCATTTAACCGTCAAAGACCTGATCAAAAAGAACAGTTTTCACAAGCTGGACGTGATCTGCATTCTGCAGTGACCTGCACTTTTCAGATCCCATTTACAGCCCCAAAGCAGGACGTGCAACACGGTGTCCTGGCGGCACCGAGCTGTATCCTCCACTACTCCTTAGTGAGTTAAACCATTAACCAGTCAACCCTAATCAGCATGTATGTTTTTTAAAAGAGAATCACATCAGATTCCATCACGCAAAGGGTGAACACTGCCAGGTAAAATACTGTTGCTATTACACACTCGCCCCTATTTACTCACGTGAGCACCAGTGCCACACTTGAGTGGACACTTGACTTTTCCCCGAAGATGTCCATGTGCAATAAATCATAATTAAACTGTATTATTTACCGCACACATCTTAAACATGCATTTCCTTCTTGAACTGCCCCCGCGTGGAGAAAGGCTTTTACCCGGCGCTCCCTTCATCCTTTTCAAAAAACCTAAAATCAGAAAACGAAGTCCCGTACAGCACAGTGTCTCACGCAGCAGGGGTACGGAAAAAAGAGCAGCAACGTGCCGCTGACTCCGCTGAAAGCCCGTGTCCAGGAAAATGTGAGAGCCCTCTACTTACCGACACTTACAGTGTCTTCCAGGAAGGCTGCTCACGTGACCCCAGCCCTGAGCACAGGCTGGGCAACGTCACCTGGGGTGCACGGAAACCCAGTCCTGGGCTTTAAGATCTTGAGCATCTCCTCCTCCTGCTCGTGCAGGTTCTGCCAGCTCGGAGGAGGGCAGCTCACCACAGGAAACCAGCAGACCCATGTGCCCAAATCAAGCCTCGCTTCTAATCACTTTACCAACAGCGAAGCTGAGAGATGACCCTCATTACCCGCCGTGACAATCCTACCACTGACCCACTGGCCGAAATGTAACCCTGACCCCAACTCAGTGCCGCCAAGGACTCCCCGTCAGTGGTACGTGCAGAGCAGGCAAAGCCAGTCAGCTGCCGGACACCGTCCCAGCCGAGGCTGAAGAGGCCTCTTGTCCCAGCTCTCAGGCAGGACCAGGACGGGAGGTAGAGAGACAGGGCTGGGGCAGCACAGTTCACACAGAAAGTCCTGGCGCTGGGGACAGAGCGCTGAGCCTCAGCTCTAACACCTACTAGTGGCGTCTCAGGGAGGCAGCTGACACTTCTCACTCACACTTTCTTTGTAAAATCAGAAAAACAAGCTCTACCAGAATGAGCACGTCAAGGACTGAAGGCCACAACCTTCGTAATAGACACATGTTAAATACAGATAGGGATATTTATCCCAGGAGTACCGAGTGCTTGCTAAGTCAGCATTCACGGCCACTTTACAGAAAGTAACTCCTGCGAATAATGAGAATTGACTGTTTGTCTAGAAAAGAAATAACACGAGAAGCAAATATCACAAACCAGATGAAGAAAGTCTAAGTAGATCTTAGTTTGCTTAATTTGACCTCTGTTTACCTAACTCAAGATGTAGTTAAAGTGAATTATTTCTAAGTATTAAACTCTGAATTAAAAAAAAAAAAATGTACAGGGCCGGCCAGGCATGGTGGCACATGCCTGTAAGCGGCAGCCTAGGAAGCCGCAGCCGGGGCCAGGAATCACAGTTCAAGTCCCGCTGGGGGCACGCAGCGAGACCTAGTCCCAAAAAAATAACTGGGCGTGGTAGCGCACGCCTGTCATCCCAGCTACCTGGGAAGCTGAGGCTGGGGACCGCTTGGGTCTGTGGTACCCCGGGCAACGAGAGCCTGCAGTTCCACGGGCAAAAATAGCAAGACCTTGTCTCAAAAAAAAAAAAAACAAATACCTAAGAAGGCTGAATTCTGTCTTGTAAGAAAGAATGATGCAGCCAAAATCTTGTCCACTAGAAGGAGCTCTAACCTAGCTAATGAAACATCACCAACGCAACCAGAGTTCAAGCAGATTAAAATGACTGGCTTTCCCTATGAAAATTAACTTTCTAGTCTTAGTCCTGCTGCCACATTTAAAACATGATTTTTACAATGAAACTTTAAAAGCCACACTTCCACTTAAAACACACACGGTTCCTCCAGAACAGAACACTGTTTCCACCTATGGAGACTGCACCCTCCCTCCGTAGCCAACCAGATGGAACCGCCACCCAGGCCGGCTCACTGAGCCTGATGGCTGCCCTGCAGCCCAGGTTTCATCCGGTCTGGAGAGCGCTCCTGCCCCACCCAGGAGCATGACTAAGTCTTTCGAGCCTGGGCCCTTATCCGTAAGCAGGGCGAGCACCGACACCCTGCAGGGCGTGCAGTGGCTTAAATGAAGTGAAAAACAAGACAGCTGCCCACAAGAGCTGGTGCTCAGGACCGCACCTTTCCTGCTACTGTTCAGTAACCTGCTACGAAAGGCCCTGCACATCATCCCCGTCTGTAAAAGGCTGGAAGGTACGAAATTCAACGTGTCATCTAGCGAAAGAACAGAAACACGGAGTCATGCTAATGATTAGCAAATATTTTGGCTCTCGCATAAAATGGAACACATTTCCAGGCTGTCTTTTAGGTGACGTTAACGTATCAAAGAAGCTCTTTTGAAACTAACATGACTTATTTTTGCAAATTTGTCAAAGGCCTAATAAACAAATAATAACTAAGAGAATAGGCCACAGCTTGTATCGATTACTTGATTGAAACAATTAGTCTCTGTCAGGGACCTATAGAAATGACTATCTGAAGAGACTGCATAGTCAGTGAGTTAAGATACGCAGTCAGGTATTTTGCTTGAGAAGACAAACTTGCTTCTTGTCTGCTCACAGTAATCTAATTCATTCCCTTCTTCTAGCTGTAACGAAGACAAGTCCTGAATACTCCGCACACCAAGATGAGAAAGTTAAATGTCCACCAGTTCTCCCTCCTTTCAGAGCATCAGAGTCCCAGCCCAATGACAGCACCCCTCCAGCTCTACCATTCAATACAGTGCTGCTGCTGTGCTTAAAGTGTGGCTGTGCACATGAGAATGTGCAACAGAGGCGCCCACACACGGGATGTTTGCACACTGCCTTCTGAAAGACGGAACAAAAAATATACAGCAACCATTTCTATTATACATTAGATTGAATTTTATACCTATTGGTTAAACTATACCAGTACCATTAATCTCCGTTTAATCCCTGTTCCTCTTCCTTCCTAAACGCAACCATGAGAACAGCACAGCGCTACAGACACGGTCCACACTGGAGACTCTGTTTCCACCAGGCAGCGGGTTCTGCAGGAACCCAAACCCAAAGCCATGTACCCCTCCTCACCTGAGCGCCACGTCCATCTCCTCGGCCTGAAGCACCGTGCCCAGGACAGGCTGCACCCGGACAGCATCACCAACCCGCACGCCCACGTGCCTCTGGGCCACCTCACTCAGGCCAACCTTGCCTCCAGGAAATCCAGCCACTGGCCAGGCCGTATAGACCTACCCAGAACACAGGGGGAAAGAAAATAAGGAAATCAGCTTCCAGAGGACATCATCAATTGATGTGCATGACCTGAAAAATGCAGTCATTAATTCCCCTAAAGGGATTAGAGTCTGACAAGTGCAGATACATTTCACAAATACTCCGATTTTGGGGTGAACATTAATAATGATCTCTCAGTGCAAAAGGTGAAGATTCCAAAGGCAGATTCAGCAAGAGGGGAGGGCATCAACAGGTGATCAAACGAAAGCCACTGCTGACGGCCAGCAAGGCACCCTGGGAGCTGAGACTCATCAGACCTAAAGGTGCAGAAGAGCAAAAGGTTTCCAGCTCCGCCGCAAGGCAAATGCACACATCTAGCGCACTCTGTCCCACAAGACATGCAAAGGACAGGAGGGTGTCAGGACAGACAGCCAAGGAGCCCGGGGCTACAGGGGCTGCCACAGCAGCGAAGGCACACAGGGCAGGGCCGTATGTCTGGTTTGGACTCTAAACATGACGGGCAGCAAGAAAACAGCTGAGCAGAGAGATAATATGCTATGCATATGCAGAAACAGTGACCGTCAAAGCGCCCCTTACCCCCTTTTTTACAGAGCACTTTTAAGGAACAAACTAGGGGAGTGACAAGTTCCGGCTGGGAGTGTGGTCAGCCCTCGGAGAAGAGGCTCCTCTCCAAGGTATGCGTTCCAGGGGCTGCTATTCCCCAAGCCACTGGAATAGTTGACACAGATGTGTCTTTTGAAACAGATGTTCACTTGTGAAAGAAGTATCATCAAAGCCACCTCAACTCTTTCCAAACTAAGGAAATGAAAGCCCTCTCACCTCCTGCTTCCCTTGCACGCTGGTGAGCAGCACGGGGCGGCCTATACAGATCTCTGCAGACTTCATAGTGCTGAGCCCAAGCTGGACGAGAGAATTCTGGAAAGCTTTAGGGACTTTGTCATCTATGAGAGAGGAAAAGAAAAGCACTCCCATGTTATTTTGCAAGTCTTTTTTTTTTAGAGTAACTAAAAACCCTCTACCCACTTAAGCACACAACAGCACCTGGAATATCCGAGACCCCTGCTCCAGTCCCATGACTCCAACAGACTGAAAACCAAACTTTCTGCGTATCCACTGACAAAATAAACGCCAACTTTTTGGGGACTAGGTCTCGCTATGTTGCCCCGAGTGGGACTCGAACCACGATCCCCAGCCACTTCACAGGCTGAAGCTTACAGGCACGCACCACTGCCCGGCTGAACGCCAACTTTATAAAGGGGATATTACCTTTCTTTTAAAAAGTCTCTAATTTTATTAAGAACGAAACGTACCTGCAACAGAGAAGTCTGTGAGTTTTTGATAGCACAGAATTTGAGATTGAGCCCACTCGGCTGGCTATGCACACTGAGGAGTATGGGGAGCTGGTATCCCCACTACCCCTGACCCTGCAACAAGTGTGGGACCCCACCCAACGTAAATATCTCGGATGCCAGGTGCCAGCATTTAACAGTCAATTAACAGACTGAATTCTGTAACAGTCTGACCCTCCTCCTGACTGTGCTGCTTTGGGGCAGAACTGGATCATTCCTGCCTTTCTGTCTCCAATGCCCAGGAGTGTAAATAGAGCAGTTACACAACAAGTATCTGTGAAATGAGTGAACACAACCAGATAAGCACACAGTATTTTTCTTTTCAGCTCAAAACTCGTGAAACATTTACTCTCAGCTCGCAAACTTCCTTACAGAGTTTATGATAGACCTGTAAGCCATAACCGGCTCAACCGATAGCACTGTTCCTTGGTAATCAAAAGAAAAACCATCTTTGGTAATTAAAAAGGAATTAGGTCAATGAAAGTGACACCAAGGGGTTTTGCCTGGTTTACATCATTCTCGTCATTGCAAAGGTAACGCCCCTGCACATTTTCCTCCTGTGGTCTGATAAATCAGTCAAAACCGACAGTGTTGCACGTAAGACAATGTGGCGATGTTTCATAGGACCGGTGGCTAGAACAGAATTCCACCTTGCCACCAGCCGTAGGTCTCATTCGGAGTTTATCTCCAATAACAGCAAAGCATCTTGCCCTGGATGAGTGCTGGGCTAGGCCTCAACGAATGCTCGTCTCCTCACAAGTCCCCGGCACTTGTCAAGTCCAGTTTTTCTCCCCCACCAAGCATCCTCTACAAGTGCACCATGGCCCAGAACCTGGCAAATCAAAAGGCTTCTCTAAAATCCCAGGTACCCCCTCACCAGGGAGAGCAATTCCGAGTCCCCCGCAGGGCCTAACCACTGCGGTCTCCTGAACAGCATGCACTGCGCATGCTATCATCCACACAGGACCTCCTCAGGAGCTCGCTCCGTGGCAAAGCAGGGGAGGGACACAAGGGAATGGGGTAACGGCTCACAGGAGACGAGGTGGCGGAAGAACCACGGGCGCTACAGCCACGTAAGAAAAAAACATTAACACGGATCATTAACGGGCACGGTGGCGCGTGCCTGTAAGCTTCAGCCTAGGAAGCGGCCGGGGCTAGGGATCGCGGTTCGAGTCCCGCCTGGGGCCCGTAGCGAGACCTAGTTCCACAAAATAGCTGGGCATGGTGGTGCGTGCCTGTCATCCAGCTACCTGGGAGGCTGGGGCTGGGGATGGCTTGAGTCCGTGGTACCCCGGGCAACAAGAGCCTGCGGTTCCCAGGCAAAGGTAGCAAGACCTGGTCTCAAGAAAAAAACAAAAACAAAAAACACGGATCATTAAAAAAAATCCACGTCAACATCCACTTCCCACGAACTGTCTGCACGCACACTGAGCGCCTCGCGTGCCATGAAGTAGTCCCAGTGTCCACGCCACAGGCGCCGGCTGCACCGGCTGCGCCCGCCCAGCCCAGCACTCGAGCTGCGGGGCGGGCTGCGGCGGCACCATGGCTGGGCGCGGAGAGAACGTCGGGGCTGCCGCTGCAGGGACGAGACGTTTCAACTCGGACCTGGAAAGGGGCAGGTCGCGGGCCAGCGTGCAGCCTGCGGGGCAGCAGCGGGCGGCCGGGGTCTCCGCCCGGGGAGGCAGGGAGCCCCCGCACTGTAGGTGGGGTCCGCACTCTCAGGCCTGAGCTGGTGCAGTCCCACTCTCTTGGGGGAGGCAGTGGGGAGCCCCGCACCTGCCCGGCTACTACAGGGGCCGTCAGGGGCACGGAGCAGCACCCCAGGCTTCTGAGGGTGCGCCCGGCTCACGCACTGCCCGCCCGTACCCGCACCGCTCCTTCAGGTCCCCAGCCCCTCCTCAGGCCCCAGCCCTCCTCAGGAACCGCGAGACCCACGCCCACTCCTGGGGCGCCCCCCGGGGCCTGCAAGCCCCCCTGAGGAGCTTGCACCCCCTGCTCCGGCACCCTTGGCCCTGTACCCCCTCCTCAGGTGCTCCCGGACCCCCACCCCCTTCTGCAAACCTCCTCAGACACTAGACCCACGTCCTCTCCTCAGGCGCCCCCAGGCCCGAGCCCCCCCTAGGCCCACAGCCC